>JACEFZ010008343.1:612500-828080 GCA_014155875.1 Cepaea nemoralis
ATTCGTTTCATCATCATCATCATCATCTAGTGCCTTGCGGCTGGCGTGGGCAATCATGCTTCTCAACAAATTGTGATATTTGACAGCGTGGATCAATTCATGTGTTGATGTTTTTTTTGTTTTCTCATGTGAATGTATCATGCCTAACATGCATTGTTTATGCTTACAAAATCAATTTTTTTTCCCCTTTGTTAATGTAACATGCACATTTGATGAATGAAAGATGAGTGATTGAAAGGGCCGAATGTAAGACGGGCCTGCGTGCCCAATTTGTTACCCTTTTAAAATAAAGTTTGTTCGTTCGTTCGTTCGTTCGTTCATCCTTTTGTCAGTACAGTTGAAACAGAATGTCAGTTTTGGAGGCAACTGAGACATTGATGTCTTGTTTCTAGATTCTCTTGAGAACTCTTGGTTTTAATGGCACTCCAGGCTGACCCAGCCTCACATAGATGCCAGAATATATCTTTGGGAGTAAAGGTGGCTATATTTTTTGTTTTTTTGGGTGCACGTCACTTTGAACGTTAGCAAGTCCATACACACTACTTCTAGTAATACAGGACTGAATTTTGCATGTGGATTAGCTTTCCCTATGAACAGTCCCTCACCATTAGGCGAACCCACTCCAATTTCAAGGTACTTGTAATTTACGTCTGCAAGTCAAGGACAAGAGGTCAGCATTTTATTCCAACTGTCCGGTGTAGGGGTTGAACCCTGTGCCTCGGCATCTGCACGTCGGGTGTTTAAGAACATGCGTCCTTATTCATTCGGCCATGCTGACTTCCGGTGGCTAGTGTGATACTGATCACACCACGCATTGATTGTTGATTGATCTATACAAATATGTGTCTAGCACCATATGCCCTGTCCACCTCAAGGTGTGCAAAAGAATCCTTTACTTCCCTACAGATATTGATCACACTTGTACTAAATGTCATGGCAGGACAGACCAGGTCCAAAGTCTTTACTTCCCTACAGATATTGATCACTCATGTACTAAATGTCATGGCAGGGCAGACCAAGTCTTAAGCCTTTACTTCCCTATATATATTTATCACACATGTACTAAATGTCATGGCAGGGCAGACCAGTTCCTAAGCCTTTACTTACCTACAGATATTGATCACACATGTACTAAATGTCATGGCAGGGCGGAGGAGATCCTAAGCCTTTACTTCCCTGCAGATATTGATCACTCATGTACTAAATGTCATGGCAGGGCACACCAGGTCCTAAGCCTTGGTCGGCAACTGGTCTAGGATCGAAGCTCCAACAGGCAGACAGTTAAATCATTGCTTTGCTAATCTGACAGCTTCTGCAGCTTGTCTTGTTCCAGATGTATTGGTGTTACCTTTCCTCTGGAGTAAACTAGACAGGCTGAGAGATTATGCTGCATGGGCAACACATGGTCTCTACAATTCAGCCCAAGTTCTGTGCTATGGAGAGGTTATTATGCTTTTTTAAAATTTGAAGCATAATGTTGCAAACTGTCATCTGTCAAGACGGCAAGGTGCCAGTAATAGCAATATGCTTGAGCAATTGTATGGTCAACTGGTGTTAAATCATTCTGTATGCTGCTTATCCATAATGTCCACTTCTCTGTCTTTACTTTGCTTCCTTATTGATATGTATTATGCAGACATGTGCTTGAGCAATTGCATGGTCAGCTGGTGTTAAATCATTCAGTAAGCTGCTCATTTATTTCTCTGTCTTAGATTTTTGAGAACATGCATTTTTCCCGTGGCAACACAAATCTGAGTCATGTTGCTATCACTAAGGAAGAAAATTGTGACCTTTGAACTTAAATGTTAGAAAACAATTCATAGAAAACCATGGACAATGAGGAAGAAAAGTGCTGACACTCTACCAGACCTTTTTCTTCTTCTTCTTCTTCTTCTTCTTCTTCTTCTTCTTCTTCTTCTTCTTCTTCTTCATTCATCCAGAGTTTTTTTTTCCCGGACGTGATTGCGTTGTGCCTGTTTACAGCAGAGCTGCGTTCTTACGCCGTTAGGCCGACACATCCAACTTCTGCGGGCATTTGTTGACCGGGTTAACCTTCCCAGGCTCTACCAGACCTGAAAATGGAAGAAATCTGGCTCATCAACAGCATCGTGTCTGGGAAACTGAAATATTTTGGCCACATTAAATATCACAGTGGTTTGGAATGAACAGCAGCTAAAGGCATGGTACCTGGAAGGAATCGCGACCTGCACGAAGATGGACACAGAACTTTGAAGACACCTTGAGCATAAAAGTGCATGGGGCAGGGGAAGTGTTATATGAATGAAGAGTTTTGTGACAAGGCCGTGATGACAGCAACCTTCTTCAAAGGTCATATGTGATAATCATATAATAATTTCTCATTTCAACACTCAATTTTTTATACTGTTTGTCAGTTTGTGTGCCTTTTGTTTTCCGTATCTCAACAGTATACTGTTTTGTATTTTTTGGTACTCTGCTATCATGTCTGTATTCTTATGACTCCTAGCAGTTAATATTTGACTTATCACAATAAAGTTAGTTGCATGTCTTCACAGGCTGTTGCAATCAACCCTTGCATTTATTGGCTGTTTGTGGTTTACTGGGCAATTTTAGTTCATTAGGTTTGCCATTGCTTTCTGATCAGCCAACATTGTATACCATCATAATAAACACACAGCAGTCTACTTCCGAATGGCCTATGTCTGATTTTGAACCCTTACTTGGTGTGTCATGGAATTGTCGAATGGCCCACGGCTGATTTTATATCCTCACTTGGTGTGTCGTACAATTGTCAAATGGCCCACAGCTGATTTTATATCCTCACTTGGTGTGTCATGGAATTGTCAAATGGGCCACGGCTGATGTTAAATCCTCACTTGGTGGGTTGTGGAATTGTCAAATGGCCCATGGCTGATGTTAAATCCTCACTTGGTGGGTTAAGGAATTGTCAAATTGTCCATGGCTAATTTTGAACCCTCACTTGATGTGTTGAAGAATTGTCAAATGACCCATGGCTGATTATAAATCCTCAGTTTGTCATGGAATTGTCATATGTGGTTTCACTACCCCCTAAGCCACAGCATTAGTTTCATTATTCATTCATATTATCACAATAAAATGATAATACTGAAGCAGTTACTATTCATATGCCAAACCATGTATTGTATATTTCAGGTTGAAAAATTTATCTTTTTGCTTTAGTTACTTGTATGTTGTGTGACTGGCTCTATGGAAAAGGGGTTAGGAAAACAACTCGTAACCATGCTTATAGTGTTCGAAACACAGTTGCGGGTGATTTGGCAGCACACCGCCATGCATTGGTTTTCATACAACGGTATGAGTGCCGGTCATTCAGACAGCAATGAAAACTACTGAACGTAAACTTGCCAAGAAATCACAAACAGGTTGGGAGTCTCTGTGGCGAAGTGGTCAAGCTGTTTGACTCGTGCTCCGGAGGTTGTGGGTTCGATTCCGGGCTTCAACCTTCGGTTTACGAGTTAAATGTTTCGGAGACTCCTGTGGGTCGTTGCTAAAAGCTACGGAGTTCGTGCTTTGTGCGACACTTTCCGCGCTGCGGAAAGGGACCGAGCCATATGGGATAAAACCCGGTGCGATGAAGTCGACCCTGTCGACTTTTAAGCGACTTTTTTATGATGCGGTTGACTATGACGTCCTGTTAAGGATATGCAATTAACTATGTTGTGTGACTTCTGCAGTATGCACCTGACGAGATACAGCGAAATATGCAAGGCAATAAATTATGCAACCTATTGCCAGTGTCTTCAATATTCATAATAAAATTGTCAGTATTATTACATATGTCATCTGCCACATTGTTTGATTATTTTTTTCACACATTCTTTGGTGTTTTTCAAAGTGTATGAAGTTCTTGACTAACTTGTCTCCTCTAAGCACAATTTCTTTTTCTTGTGAAAATGACAGATCAAAGCAAGCACTCAAGATGTCACAGAACACTCTAGCTTCAGCAAACACCAGATTTGCCGTAAATCTTTTCAAAGTCATTCGTAAGGACCTGAAGGGCAAGAATGCCTTCCTATCACCACTGAGCATTTCTGCAGCACTTTCCATGACCCAGATAGGTGCTGTCGAAAAAACAGCACAGGAAATGGCTCAAGTTCTGGGCTGGGAGTCGGAGAATGGGGAGCAGATTCACCAGCAGTTTCAGGCATATTTTACTAAGCTGCAGCAGCCTTCAGATGTGTACCAGTTGTCTACGGCAAACCGCATTTTTGTGGAAAAGACCTTCAGCGTGATTGAGACTTTCACAAATAAAACCAAAGAATGGTACCTTGCAGGTAAAGTCTCTTAGCCTCCTCCTTCTCTCAGTGAGTTTGTGATTGTGAGTGAGCATGTGTATATGCGAGGGGGTGTATATTTGTGTGTTATTGAGTGGGTGCATAACTGTGAGTTTGTGTAAATGATTTTAGTATGTATGCAGGTCTGTCTGTCTGTCTGTCTGTCCTGCCTGCCTGCCTGCCTGCCTGCTTACCTGCCTGCATGCATATCATGGCTGTCTGCCTTTCTCATACCATGGTAATATGCATTATTTATGTTCACAACTTTTCATTTGACAATGTCTTTCTTTCCTATGTGAACTGTTACATGCACAATAGATAATTGATGTATGTAAGGTGAGTGATTGGAAGGGCAGAATGTGACCCTATGAAAATAAATCTTGTTCATTTGTTCCTACTTCCCCCTCCTCCTCCTCCTCCTCCTCCTCCTGCTCCTCCTCCCCCTCCTCCTCCTCCTCCTCCTCCTCCTTCTCTTCTCTCCTTCTCTCCTTCTTCTTCTTCTTCTTCTTCTTCTTCTTCTTCTTCTTCTTCTTCTTCTTCTTCTTCTTCTTCCCCTCCTCACCCATCTTGGTCTCGGACCTTCATAAAAATCAATCAATCAATCAATCAATCAATCAATCAATCAATCAATCAATCAATCAATCTTCTTCTTCTTCTTCCTCTTCTTCTTCTTCCCCTCCTCACCCTTCTTAGTTTTCTTCGTCCAATCCTTGTCCTCCTCCTCCATCCCCTTCTTTTTCGTCTCCCACTCCTCCTACTTCTGGTTCTGTTTTTTTTTTTTTCTCCTTCTTGTCATCACATTACTCACACCAAGAGAAACATTTAAACATTCATATGCGGTGTCTGCGAAGAATTCTTGGTATTAAGTGGCAAGACAAAACCACAAATACTGAAGTATTGGAAAGATCAGGTTGTGTGACAGTTTATTCCCTGCTGTCTTCGTAGACTTAGATGGATAGGACATCTTAGGAGGGTGGATGATGGTAGAATACCAAAGGACATCTTTTTTGGTGAATTACAGACGGGTAGGAGATCTCAGGGTCGGCCTCTACTACGATACAAAGATGTGTGTAAGCGGGACATGATTGATACAGGCATTGATAATGCACATTGGGAGCACGTCGCTGCTGAACGTGTTGCATGGAGGGCAAACATCAGAAATGGAATAAAGACAAAGGAGAAAATTATTGAAGATAAGTCACACACCGAGCGTTTGAGACGTAAGATGGTGCATGATGGTGGAAATTACCACGTGTTCACATGCACCCACTGTGAACGGACATTTACAGCGCAAATTGGCCTTATCAGTCACATGCGCTACCGCCATAGGTAAAAGTTATTATGCCTTTTAAAAGCACAAACTATCGTCTGTCAAGACGGCAAGGTGCCAATGTATGTCATCACAGATGTTACTGTTTATATCTTCAGCCAACTTCCTTTGATGAATCCACCAATTACCTGGAGTTCCACTGTTTGCTCCAAACGGCTCTGAGTTTGGCTCTTGTTTTACTGGGGTCCATATAGATGGAGGTTCGAAATGTTCTTAAGCATATGAAAGCTGGCAAGACCCCCGGTGCAGATAACATCACAACAGAAATGATTAAAGCTTTAGAAGAATTTGGACTAGAGCAAGTCACCAGACTGATGAACACATAGGATACTGGAGATATACCTACTGAATTATGTAACTCTGTATTTATTGCAATCCCAAAGAAATCAGGAACCTTGGAATGTGATCAACATAGAACAATTAGTATAATGAGTCACATCACAAAGATTTTGCTAAGAATTATCATGCAAAGAAGTGAGGAAGGAGATACAACCTGAAATAGGGGAAGAACAATGTGGGTTTGTAGAAGGAAAGGGTACAGTAAATGCTGTGTATACGCTGCGAACAGTTATTGAACGTGCTATAGAAGTAAACAAGGATATACATCTTTGCTTTATTGACTATACAAAGGCTTTTGATAGAGTTAGACATGTCAACATGGTGGATATGCTTGCAGATCTACAAATTGATGGGAAAGACATTAGACTTATAAAAAACATATATTGGAAACAACAAGCTGCAATAAGGATTGATAATGAAGTGGGACAGTATCAGCCAATTAAAAGAGGTGTTAGGCAGGGATGTGTGATGTCTCCAGATCTTTTTTCCCTATACAGTGAAAATATTTTCAGAAATGTAGAGGATATAAATGGAATCAGCATTGGAGGACGAAACATCAATAACATTAGATATGCAGATGATACAGTATTAATTGCAGACAATACGCAGGACCTGCAACAATTAGTAGATGCGGTTGTTGTACACAGTGAGCAACTGGGGTTAGAATTAAATTGTAAAAAGACTCAGGTTATGGTCGTCACTAGGAAGGAAGAAGTGCCACAATGTAATATACAAGTAAATGGAAATATTCTTCAACAAGTGAATCGGTACAATTATCTTGGAACAGTCATAACATCTGATGGGAGATGCCTTGAAGAGATTAGAACAAGAATCGCCATGGCGAAAGTAGCCTTTAGCAAGATGAAAAACATTCTGACCAATAAAAAGATGTCAATTGAAATGAGAAAAAGAGTGTTGAGGGGATACATAGAGCCTGTTCTTTTGTATGGATGTGAAACTTGGACAATGGGCAGTCAAGCTGAAAAACATCTGATGGCTGCAGAAATGTGGTTTCTGAGGAAAATGCAAAGAATACCATGGACAGACAGAAAAACCAATGACCAAGTACTACAGGAGACAAATGAACATCATAAACTGATTAGAGAAATTTAATGTAGACAGTCAAAAGTTTTTGGACATGTTATGAGAAGAAATGGATTGGAGAACTTGGTGACAACTGGCAAGATCGAAGGAAACAGACCAAGAGGCAGACCGAGAGGAAAATACCTGCATGGCTTGGCCACATGGCATGGACGAGACAGGAACACTGAGCTGATCCACGACACTGGTGATCGAGTGAAATGGCGAGTCATGACCGCCCATGCTTTCCGGCATGGCACATAATTGATTGATTGATTGATAAAGGAATCAAAGAATAACAACAATGTAACCTACCCTGCGTGTCACAAGAGACAGCTAAGGAAGGTTGACCTGAGACTGACTACCTCATCCTGTAGACAAGTTTAGCTGTAAAGTCCAGCCAATCATGAAGTTTACAAGGGGCTTGGTGTCAGTTGTTTGAGGACCTCTGCTTCATTTGGAGACGAAAGGCAGAAGAAGCGAAAGCTTTGCGTGTAGGGGTCAAGTCATTGGGTCACTAACTTTCTCCACTGATCTTACAGAGAACAGTCCTGTAGGACAAGGGAAACATTGCTTTAAGACAGCTGTCCTTGTTTCACAATATGTTGTAGTGTAAACTCCACAGTAAAGCAATCACAAGAAGCTTCTGACCATCAGAACCAGTCCCCCTTCTATGAATGTTTCAGCCTCTTAATTTGTTTATACTAATGGTCTAAGTCTCTAAGATGATGGCCGGAGAAATATTATCAATATAGTTATTCTAGAAAACCAAGGACTGAGATCAGTGGACGCACATCAATGCCAGTGCAGTTCATGTAGAAGATGATGCTGATGTATGATGCAGTCTCTAAGTTCTCCTTTATATCTGATAACAGATTCCATCTCTTGTGTATTCCTTGTCCTGAGAGCTTTCCCATCAATGTTGAGTTCATGCAAAATCTTGAGATGTTCTTGATACATCTTTATGTAGATTTAAACTAAATGAGTTAAGTGCATGGTACTTTTTATATACTTTCAGAACCAGTGCAGGCCAACTTTAAAAAAGAGGCTGATAGTGAGACAGCGAAGATCAACGCATGGGTGGCAGAACAGACACAGAACAAGATAAGAGACCTGTTTGGCCCTGGTGTTATAAGTGACTTAACACGGATGGTCTTAGTTAATGCCATCTATTTTAAAGGTGAAATATAAGTGTGTGTGTGTACATTGCGCACATGCATGAGAGAGAGAGAGAGAGAGAGAGATGCTAATTTGATGAAAGAGAGAGAGAGAGAGAGATATGCTAAATTGATGTACCACAATCCTGGGAAGGTTAACCCAGTCAACAAATGCCCGCAGAAGTCGGATGTGTCGGCCTAATGGCGCAAGAACGAAGCTCTGCTGTAAACAGGCACAACGCAATCACGTCTGGAAAAAAAAAACTCTGGATGAATGCAGCAGAAGAAGAAGATGTACCACAATGGTTATTGTGAAAATTGGTTAATCTATAATTATAATTGTTAGTAACTGTCGGGGTTGTGCGGATGCATCACATGTTATATCATATCAGACTCTATGGACTTCCTACAGAAACTGCCAACCTGTAGTCTGCACTATGAATGGATAAACAGCATTCAGAAATCATACTTCATATCACTCACCTGCACTTGTACCTCGGAATTATAGATAATGGATGCACAGACCAGCTGGCAAATAATCACCAATAGAAGCAGGAAGAAGCATGCACACAACTGATATAGTCAATGGACTCTTGTGGATACTGATGTTAACTACATGAACTGAATGAAGCCTGGTCAAGCACATTGATGCTATCTTCGAGGTCAAGGAAGGATATATAATAACCGACTCCTCAAGAGAACAGTGAGCAGATTTACCTTGGGATGGCTGCTGCATCGGAGGCTGAGCACACAAAATAATGCCCACTGTGAATGACGTTCGACATATCATGCAGCACTTACACCAGAAGTTCTACAACCTAAGGTAACAGCACAGCTATTCAGCAAATCTATATTTATGTCAGGATTTATACATACACTGGCCTCTGTGCCATATGTTTAGTGCTCTTGCCAGCATAGACATTGGTTCAAGTTCAATCCCCATCAGAGGCAGGATTATGCTTTCTGCCAGTAAACAGCTCTGGGGTGGTTGACCCAGCCTCATAACAATGGGTACCGGCTGTGGTGTGCAGAGGTTCTTTGATGCCCGGGGCCAACCCCTTGATTGGATGCCCTTAAATTGTTCTTTCCCTCCCACTGCACTGTGCTGCCCCCTCTCCCTAATTGGATGCCCCCCTCCCGGATGAATGCCCAGGGCCGTTGCACCCCCCGCACCCCCCTCTGCACGCCACTGGGTACCGGACAACTTCTGGAATGTTCTGGGAAGGAGAGGTGATGAGGAAGGGAACTGGTGACCTCATCTGATATGTCATGGCCTAGAATGTGTGGCGGCCTAACACTTCACTCCCAACAGCAGTAAATTCTGTAGAACTGCCTTTAGAGACTCTTCTTCTTCAGCGTTCCGAGCCATTGAGGTTCTTTGCTGCAGATACAATCCAGTCTCCATTCGTCTCTCTGGTTGACCTTCTCTTGCCAGTCATTGATTCCAAGTGCTTGTAGGTTTGTATATATATTATCTCTCCACCGTCTTCTTGGTCTACCTCGGGGTCTACGGTAATTTATTTCCTGAGTGTAAGCGAGTTTTGTTTCCCTATTATCTTCCATTCTTTCTATATGCTCCAGCCATTGTAGTTTATTAGCCTTCGTGATACCAGTGATTAGCGGGGACTTAAACAGATCATAAATGTCTTTGTTACTTCTTCTTTTCCACTCTCCACTTTGTGTATTCCTAATGGGTCCAAAGATGCGTCTTAAAACTTTGTTCTCAAAGGTTTGTAGCAAGGCTTCGTCTCCTTTCGTTGTACTCCAGGTTTCAGAGCCATACATCACAACTGGTCTGATCAGTGTTTTGTATATTGTGATTTTGGTATTGCGAGATAGCGCATTTGATTTTAGTAGATGTAGTGCATATTATATCTTATTTCCAGAATTGATTCTAGTTTGTATTTCTTCCCTTATGATGTTGGAGCAGTTGAAGATTGTACCCAGGTATTTGTATGTTTCCGTTCTTTTTATGGTCATATTATCTATTTGTATGTGGCCAGAGGTTTTAGCCATTCCTTCTCTTGAAATTACCATATATTCTATCTTATCTTGGTTGATAACCAGCCCCATCTGTTGGGCTTTTTCCTTTAAGTGAGTCAATATTTCCAATGTCTTTTGTTCATTTTCCCCTATAATATCTATATCATCTGCATAACCAAGCAGCTTGGATGTTCCTCCAATATCACATTCCTCCTTTACCTTGCTTACAACTTTCTCTAGAGCCAGATTGAAGAGTAGCGGCCAGTCCGAATTCGAGGCTTATGTATCTGTTTCGTAACAAAATAGTTTTTACAAAGGTGGGAATGTTAACCCCACGCTTCAACCCCCAACCTGGAGGACCAGGGTGTTTCTCTTTGTCTGTTCTCTATCCTTTGACCTGTCCGGCTGTAGAAACTGCCTTTAGAAAAATAATAATTCTCAAACTGTTTCATGCTCTGAGCAGACTTCCTACACAATAGAAATTGTCTGAGTAACATGTCTTGGTACAGAGGACATTGTATCGAAGCAACAACAACTCTGTCTGTTTCATACACCAATAATTCCCAGACTCTCAGCACACATTGTTTCCTCCCAAGCAGTCATGCAAGTTGATCTTTGATATCTCGTATAAAGTCTATGACTGGAGCCATTCAGACAGTGCTCTACAGTGATGATAATCCTCATCCAGAGCCTCTCGGCCCAATGGTCATGTGTTCAAATCCCTAGTGAGGTGGGTGTTTTAAAGTTGACCTCGCAAGACAACCCTGCCTAAAATGGAACTGGTAAATGTCCAGGGAAGTCATGGCAGCCTACAAGATATTGACCACATCAGTCCCTCAGGTTCCAGCTGGTCTGTTGGCTTATACAAATATGGGGTTAGCACCATATATCCTATAAACCTCAAGGAGTGGATAAGGGTCCTTTACTTAATAGTGATCTTGACCTTACAGTTTCTTCTGTCTCCAGGCAAATGGGACAAGGAATTTGATGGAAAAAGCACATCTCCTAGGCCTTTCAAGTTGTCACCTGAACAAACTAAAGATGTTCCCACAATGTACAATAAACAAGTGTATGGCATTTATAAAGACAGTGAGCTCAAGTTTACAGCCGTGGAACTGCTGTATAAGGGTAAGGAGCTCGGAATGGTCATAATTCTGCCAGATGAGGACTTTGGACTTGAGGTATGGATAGGTGATTTATGAAGAAAATAAGGTGTGATGAGGATGAGTATGATAGGATGCCATAGGATGAGGTATGAAGAGAATGAGGTGTGATGAGGCTAAGGTATGATAGGATGAGATATGGAGGAGGTATGAAGAGAATGGAGTATGAATAGAAAAAGGAATAAATTTGATGAGGTGTGGAGGATGTATGAAGAGAATGAGGTTTGAATAGAAGAAGGAATTAATTTGATGACGTATCGAGGGGGTATGAAGACAATGAGGTATGAGTAGAAGAAGGAATTAATTTGATGAGATATGTATGAAGAGAATGAGGTATCATGAGGATGAGAAATGAGTAGAAGAAATGAATTTGATGAGATGTGAAGAGGAGTGAAAGAAGATAAAGATAGAAGTAGATATGGACAGGTGAAAGTTTAAATTGGAGAAGGTATGGATTACAAGAGGTAGGCATAGAAGAAGGTATGGATAATAGAAGGTTTCAATAGAATTAGTATGAATAGAAGGGGTTATGGATACAAGGAAATATAGATTGAAGTAGGTATAGGAGATATACTAAGGATAATGAATGAATAAGGAGGTGTGGATAGGGTGAGATAATGTTTGGGTAATATATGAATATAAAAAGGTATAGATTGGGTGAGATATGAATAGGGTAATATATGAATATAAGGAGGTATAGATAGGGTAAGATATGGATAGGGTTATATATGAATATAGGGAGGTGTGGAGAGTATGAGATATGGATAAATTAACATAAGAATATAAGAAGGTTTGAATACTATATGATATGGATAGTACGAGGGGGCTTCAAATGAAAACCATAAAAGTGTGATAGAAATTACAATAACCATGCCACTGTCTTGTAATCTGTCAATATTGTTGTTAAGGATATCAAGAGTGTTCAGGGCATAATATCACGGCACTGGTGAACATGGTGATGTCATAAGGACAGTTTAAAGATGGCCGCCCCACTTTTGACATGCACCAAAGAGGAGCAGCATTCTGTTATCCGTTTTTTGATCAGTGAAGGTGTGAAACCTATAGAAATTCATCAGCGAATGAAGGTCCAGTACGGCGATGCATGTCTGTCAGTCCAGCAAGTGTTTGAGTGGAGTAGGAAGTTTCAAAATGGTGTGACTTCTGTGACAGACTGTTCATGACCGGGTCAGGCACACCGAGTAGTGACCCCAGAGTGGTTACAGACGCGACCAAGAGAATTTGTTTCTACAGCAATCCAAGCACACTAGCGGCACTGGAGAACTTGCATTTAATGCAGTGGTGACTACACCGAAAAATGATACATTTGTTCTTTACTTTTTCAGAATATATTCATACCCCCCCCCCCCCCCCCCCCCCCCAAAAAAAAATAAAAATTCAAAGCCCCTCGTATAATGATTGCATATAAACAGATATGGATAGACAAGATATGGGTAGGATATTGTATGAATACAAGGAGAAGTAATTAAGTAACAGGAATTTTACGAATATCCTTTTTTTTCTTTTACAATAGTGTGAATCAGAGAGATATTTTGTTTGTTATTTCTCAACATAATCCCCCTGTCTGGCAACACACTTGGTCCACCTGTCCCCTAGCTTGTTGATGCCTTCTAGGAAAAGTTTTTAAGTGTGACCTTGAACCAGTTTTGCACTGTCTCTATTACCTCGTCATCTGCAAACCTCTGACCTCGATGGTGCAAAGTCTGGACTGTATGCTGGGTGTTTCAAGATCTTACATTTCAGAGCACGTAGTGTATCCATCGATTGTAGTTATACCTCTCCATAGCACAAAGCCTGGGATGGATTGTAGAGACCATGTGTTGCCCATGCAGGATGATCCCTCTCTTGACCTGCCTAGTTTACTCCAGAGGAAAGGTAACACCAGTATATCTGGAATACAGATTCCTTCCAAGAGAACAGACTCATTTACTTTTTGGTCATAGACCATTACTTTAGGAAGGGAAAATCCCAACTGCACCTCCCCGCGGTAGAGGATGGAAAACACACCACAGTGTGGCTAACACAGCTCTGGGGGCAGAGTATCCACCCGAATAAGTGGACAACTCTGCAGCTGAGCAGAGCAGGGCACTCACTTGTCCTTACAGTTGGAAATGGTTGTCAAAAGCAGAGGTAACAGACCACCATGTGGATGTGGAAGGTAAGGGGAAACCAACACATTATCTTCTCAAGACTTCATGACAAAACATATATTAGAGTTAGTGAATGACGTTAATGGCTATCTTAGAGACAGTCATGAGCCACAGGTGACACCAGACCGTCATCCAGCTACTGATGGCAAAATCATAAATCAGAAAATAAATTTAGAGTAGGAACATGGAATGTTAGGACATTAAGTAAGCTAGGAAAGTTGAGCAATGTTCTAAGAGAGATGGATAGCATGAATATGAATATACTAGGCGTTAGTGAGATGAGATGGAAGGGATCGGGCAAAATTATAGCTGACAACCACACAATAATTTATTCTGGAGGGAATACACATGAAAAAGGTGTAGGAATAATACTTGATGAAAAAACAGCCAAGTCACTTAATGGATACTGGTGCATTTCAGATAGAGTTATTATGGTCAAAATCAAAGGCAAACCAATAGATATAAATATTATACAAGTATATGCACCATCAACAAGCAGTAGTGATGAAGAAATACAACACTTTTATGACGAAATAGAAATGGCGATGGCTCAAATTGGATCACAGGAAATAAAAAAAATAATACTTGGAGATTTTAATGCAAAAGTAGGAAATGGGAAAATTGAGGATGTAGTAGGGAATTATGGTTTAAGTACAAGAAATGAAAGCTGGGAAAAGATAATAGAATGGGCAAATATCAATGATATGATAATTGGAAACACATGGTTTAAACACCATACAAGACGACTATACACATGGAAAAGTCCTGATAAGAAAATACACAACCAAATTGACTACATACTAATTAATAAAAGATTTAGAAATGCTTTAATTAATGTAAAGACAATGCCTGGTGCTGACTGTAATAGTGATCATGTAACACTATGTGGACAAATAAAAGTAAGATTAAAGAGAGGGAAAAAATGGTTAGGAGCATGAGACTTAATAAAGAGGTTCTGAAGGTAGATAAAGAAATTCAAGAACAATACAGAGTGACTGTAAAAAATAGGTACAATGCAATAGCTAAAATACAGAGTATAAATGAACAATGGGAAATGTTAAGGGACTCCATTCATCAAACTAGCAAAGGAATATTACCGGAGAGAAGCCAAATAGCTAGGAAAAAATGGATGAATGAAGAAATCTTAATGCTGATGGACAAAAGAAAACGAGTAAAAATGACAAACAAGAATACGCTGAGATAAATAAAGAAATAAAAGATAAATGTGGGAAGGCAAAAGAAAGTTGGTTAAAAAAAAAACAGTGCAAAAACAATTGAATTAAATACCATTAAAGATACAAAAACTATGCATGGACTCATCAGTGAGCTCACGGGAAGAAAAATAAGAATAAATACGGGGTGTTTGAAATCAAAAACAGGAAAGATATTATTGGAAGAAGGTGCTATAATGAAGAGGTGGAATGAGTATATAACAGAATTATATGATGGAGAAAGGGAAGAATTAACAGAAGAAAGTAACTTAGAAGGTCCACCTATTCTAATAGAAGAAGTCTCTGACGTTATAAACATATGAAGAAAGGAAAGACAGCTGGGCCAGATGAACTCACAATAGAAGAATTAGAAGTATTGGGAGAATTTGGAATAGATATCTTCTTCTTCTTCTTCTTCAGCGTTCATCTGGAGTTTTATTTTTCAGACGTGATTGTGTTGTGCCTGTTTACAGCTGAGCTGTGTTTTTGCGCCTTTAGGCCGACACATCCGACTTCTGCGGGCATTTGTTGACCGGGTTAACCTTCCTGGGGGGAATAGATATATTAACCAAAATGTTGCATGATATTTACAGTAGTGGATATGCTGAAATCTGTATTTATAGCTATACCAAAAAGACCAGGAGCAATTGAATGTGAAGATTTTTGTACAATTAACCTCATAAACCATATCACTAAGCTTCTACTCAGAATTATAATGAGAACAACCAGAAAGAAAATAAAATGGAAATTAGTGAAGAACAGTATGGATTTGTGGAGGGAAAGGGCACAAACGATGCAATATATACATTATGGACACTAATAGAAAGGTCAATAGAGAAACAGAAAGGCATATATTTGTGCTTCATAGATTATACTAAGGCATTTGATAAAGTAAAACATGATGAACTGATTAAAAGGTTGGAAGATATCAACGTTGATGGGAAAGATTTAAGAATAATAAAGAATATTTACTGGAACCAAGTAGCAGCTATTAAAATGGGAAATAAAGAGGGTAGTTACGGACAGAGAAAGCTAGGAGTATGACAGGGGTGTGTCTTGTCACCAGATCTCTTCTCCCTATATAGCGAAGTAAAAATGAGAGAGATCAAAGAGATGCCAGGAATGCTAGTTGGAGGTTATAATATAAATAATATACGCTATGCAAATGACACAGTATTGGTGGCGGATTAATCAACAGACCTACAACAATTATTAGACACTAGTAACAGAGAGTGCAAGGAAAGGGCAAGCAAAAGCCGCATTTCAGAAAATGCAATAAGTCACTATCACTGAATGTAAGAAAGAGAGTGCTGAAATGCTATGGAGAACCAATTTTGCTGTAAGGCAGTGAATCTTGGAATGTAAATGAACAAATTAAGAAGAAATTGGAAGCAACAGAGATGTGGTTCCTGAGACGAATGTTGCGAATTCCTAGGACTGCCAGAGTAACTAACAACGACTGCCTGAAACAGGCTAATGAAACTAGAACATTATAAACAACAATAAGAAAGAGACAAACATCTTTCTTCGGTCATGTGATAAGAAAAGAGGCATTGGAGAACATTGTGACAACTAGAAAGATTGAGGGGAAGAGAGGCAGAGGCAGACCAAGAGAAATGATGCTGGATGGTTTGAGACGGTGGCGTGGAGGAATATCAGCAGCAGAGTTGATCCAGAAAACCAAAGACCAAGATCTGTGGAGGGCCATGAACGCCTACGCCAGCTGGCAGGGCACTTGATGATAAGTTTCCTTCCTCTAGACCAGTGGTTCTCAACCTTTTTTGGCCCGTTCCCCCCTTCACCATATTTTTAGAACGTCATTCCCCCCTTTCCTATCAAAAATTTGGACCGTTCCCCCCCCTTCACCGTATTTTCAGAACGTCATTCCCCCCTTTCATATTTCCTATCTAAAAATCCCCCCACCCCTATACAGTATACCTAAAAATGTAAGGTAAATTTAATAGCACATACTAAAACAAGTCTAGACATCCACATAAAACATGATTTGTGGGTCTACTGACTTTATAAAATGAATTTTAGAAGGATGAGAGGTACTTAACTGTAAAGTATGAAGGGAAAAACAATATCAAGTAATCGGTTCTTATATTAATGCGATCTTGAAATGGTCTTCATTCCCCCCCTGGAAACCCTAAAATTCCCCCCTGGGGGGGAATTCCCCACCGGTTGAGAACCACTGCTCTAGACAGATTCCCTCCAAGGGAACAGACACCATTTACTTATGGGTAGGTTTTCTGTCCTAACAGTTGTGCCAGTGCAGCAGGCTTGTGGTCTACTCCTGCAGTTTCCAACTGCCATGAGCTTTCTCACATGCACAACTTGCACATCAGACCTTCTGTTTTTGCCCTCATTGGAGAATGCTAGATATGTGATCTCACTAACCAAAAGATCAGGTGGACGTACATAATTAGAAACCAGTGGTTCCTGTAAACATGCCCAGCTCTAGGCTGGAATCTGGACCAGGTAGCTTTCAAGTGAGGCTGACATCATAACATTACAACCATGCCTCACCTTGACATTGACATACCATCATATACTGTTGCTTTCTAAATGTCTACATACAGTGTTATATCATATGTTAATTGTTTATGCGTTTGGCTTATGCTTCTTAAACAGGATCTTGTGGAGAATCTGACTCCTGAGAAACTGGACGCTGTCATAAAAAATGTTTCGCTGAACAAAGAGAAGATTCAGCTATATCTTCCTAAATTTGAGGTAGTTTGTTGTGATCAGTTTGTTATCTTGTTACCAAATGTTTGCCTCCCTCTGGACGTTGGTTGACAATAAAATAGCTAAAATCTGTGGAGGAAACACAACCTGGGCCTGTCCTCAGTCTGTATGTCTTGTGGGGAATCATGACCTGATGACATCCTGATATGTCTCTCCACAGATATGAAGTCCTGGTACGGTGTTGCACACCACCACAGGTTTTTTAGCTTGGAGAGGGAGAGGAGAGCTCAGCAACATAGTGGGGATGATACTTTGGTATTGTGTCAGGACCAGGTTTACTCTGATACTTTGGTAATGTGTCAGGACCAGGTTTACACTGATACTTTGGTAATGTGTCAGGACCAGGTTTACTCTGATACTTTGGTATTGTGTCAGGACCAGGTTTACTCTGATACTTTGGTAATGTGTCAGGACCAGGTTTACTCTGATACTTTGGTATTGTGTGTCAGGACCAGGTTTACATCGATACTTTGGTATTGTGTGTCAGGACCAGGTTTATTCTGATACTTTGGTATTGTGTCAGGGCCAGGTTTACTCTGATACTTTGGTAATGTGTCAGGACCAGGTTTACTCTGATACTTTGGTATTGTGTGTCAGGGCCAGGTTTATTCTGATACTTTGGTATTGTGTCAGGACCAGGTTTATTCTGATACTTTGGTATTGTGTCAGGACCAGGTTTACTCTGATACTTTGGTATTGTGTGTCAGGACCAGGTTTACTCTGATACTTTGGTAATGTGTCAGGACCAGGTTTATTCTGATACTTTGGTAATGTGTCAGGACCAGGTTTACTCTGATACTTTGGTATTGTGTCAGGACCAGGTTTACACCGTACTTTGGTATTGTGTGTCAGGACCAGGTTTACTCTGATACTTTGGTAATGTGTCAGGACCAGGTTTATTCTGATACTTTGGTAATGTGTCAGGACCAGGTTTATTCTGATACTTTGGTATTGTGTCAGGACCAGGTTTACTCTGATACTTTGGTATTGTGTCAGGACCAGGTTTTACTCTGATACTTGGTAATGTGTCAGGACCAGGTTTATTCTGATACTTTGGTAATGTGTCAGGACCAGGTTTACTCTGATACTTTGGTAATGTGTCAGGACCAGGTTTACTCTGATACTTTGGTAATGTGTCAGGACCAGGTTTATTCTGATACTTTGGTAATGTGTCAGGACCAGGTTTATTCTGATACTTTGGTAATGTGTCAGGACCAGGTTTACTCTGATACTTTGGTAATGTGTCAGGACCAGGTTTACTCTGATACTTTGGTAATGTGTCAGGACCAGGTTTACTCTGATACTTTGGTATTGTGTGTCAGGACCAGGTTTATTCTGATACTTTGGTATTGTGTCAGGGCCAGGTTTACTCCGATACTTTGGTATTGTGTGTCAGGGCCAGGTTTATTCTGATACTTTGGTATTGTGTCAGGACCAGGTTTACTCTGATAGACACAAACCCTTTTCAGTGCTCAAACTTCCTGAAAGTCAGTCAGTTGGACATAAAGAGTCAACATTGGGACTTCCAGACGATTCACCAACCAACCAGCCCTATTATTCATCATCATCCTTGGCAGCATGTCACTCTCATCACAGTGCACCTAACACCCCATCAATCTCTGGCCATGTCCCCCTCCTCATGAACCCTCATGTCCAAGGTGTCTGCAATGTCCTGTGTCCTCCGTGCTGGTGTACCCGTGCCTCTTCTTCCAGGAACCATGCCCTCCATCACTGCTCCCCCCAAGCCACTGTGACGTTTAACGTGGCCAGATTATTTTAGTTTCTGGGACATGATACTGTTTGAGATCCAGCTTTCAGGTCTTGTGAAATTTGAATATTTTTCTTCTTGGTCCACTATATTCTTAGAACTCTGTAACATTTGCGCTCAAAAGCCCCAGTTTTATCTTTAGTGATTGTGAAATGATCCATGACTCACATCCATCTTAATCTTCCTCTTTTGAAGGGAGTGTGTCACTCTTTATGATGTACCTCTGAATTTTATGTGTCCAATTTCAGCATGCATTTGTGTCAGGTTTACTTGCTCTAGATTCCTTCCAAGGTCACAGTCCAGGGTCAGTTTTCTGTCCTATCAGTTTTGCCAGATTAGCAGCCGTGTGGACTGCTCTTTGCAATGTCCAACTGTCATAGAACTTTTAATGTACACAACTTGCACAAAAGACCTTCTTTTTCTCACCCTTACCTGAGAACCCCAGGTATATGATCTCACTACCCAAGAGATCAGGGAGGCATGTTCTATTTTTAGAAACAAATTGTTCTGGCCACCAGTGTGTTACCAGGGCTCATAAGACAAGCAAAGTATAGTAACTGTAGCCTGCCATGCATGTCATAAGATATGACTAAAGAGGGTTGGCATGAGATGGCCTGACTAATCCGGTAGAAGATTTTAGTTGCAAAATCCAACCAGTCATGAACACGTCAACAGAGGGCTTGATTTGAGTTGTCAACAGGGGGCTGGACTGGATTTGTCAACAGCAGGCTTGACTGGAGTTGTCAATAGAGGGCTGGACTGGAGTTGTCAACATAGGGCTGGACTTGAGATGTCAACAGGGGGCTGGACTTGAGTTGTCAACAGAGGGCTGGACTTGAGTTGTTAACAGGGGGCTGGACTGGAGTTGTCTACAGAGGGCTTGATTTGAGTTGTCAACAGAGGGCTTGACTGGAGTTGTCAACAGAGGGTTTTAGTTGAGTTGTCAACAGAGAGCTTGACTGGAGGGCTGGACTGGAGTTGTCAACAGAGGACTTGACTGGAGTTATCAACAGAGGGCTGGACTGGAGTTGTCAACAGAGGATTGGACTGGAGTTGTCAACAGAGGGCTTGACTGGAGTTGTCAACAGAGGGCTTGATTTGAGTTGTCAACAGAGGGCTTGACTGGAGTTGTCAACAGAGGGCTGGACTGGAGTTGGTTAAATGTTCTTTGAGAGATAAAAGGCAGATGAAGAATAGTTCTGGTAAAAAGACCCAGCCCTGTGCTAGGATTAAAACCTGGTAACTCGAGTTGCCCTCGTGACAGCTTTAACCTCTCAGCCACACCAGGCCCTTTGGTTGTCTAATAAAGCTCTCTTTATATAAACCTTTTTGTCTAGGTTGTTTGTCTAATAGAGCTCTCTGTGTATAAACCTTTCTAGCTAGATTGTTTGTCTAATAGAGTCTCTTTATATACACCTTTCTAGCTGGGTTGTTTGTCTAATAGAGCTCTCTTTATATAAACCTTTCCTTCCTTCCTTCCATTTTACGAAAAAAAAAAAACTTTCCACCATCGTTCAACTAGCCTGTCAGAATCTTGCATTCAGCAATAACACAGGCTCGTAATCACCAACAGATGTGATACAATCACTGTCACAGAATGACTTGACGTGACACACTACAAATACAATTCAAACACTTTATTCACGCGTCTCACTCATCACAATCATTACATCCATTACATGCATCGCGCAATTACAACATCGATGCCATAATACAATCAATAGACAATATCAATGTAATGTATACAACTCACAAGCGCACAGTCTCCTATACTCACACAGGCTTTCTATCTATTATCATTCATCTACACAAGTATATGAGCTCCATTCATTCCGTCTGTCCTGTACAACTTCACCGGGCCATTTGGCTGCTAACCACTGTGAGTGGTCGCTAGTCGGAGTTGTGCCCCTGCGTGGACTCCATGTCCCACGCATGCCCTGACTGACCATTCCTGTCATCGCGTGGTTAGCGTCGCTCACAAGTGGACCTGGCCGTAATTGCCAGGCGCCATTGACGATGAACAGGTGGGGAGATTATGACATTCTCCCGCCCTACTTTTCATGAAAGGAAAAGGAAGCTTTACTAATCTGCAGATTACTTATTGGTCTGCTGTGTGCGCTCAGGCACAGATAGGCTATTGAATGTGTCGTAAGGGCATCTGGAAAGGAGGTCAGCAATCATATTCTGTGAGCCAGAGATATGCCTGACTTCAAAACTGAAATCTTGAAGTAATAGTGACCATCGTGCTACCCTGTGGTTGGTAGGAATTCCAGTCGTGATGATTGTTAACGGACTGTTGTCTATCTGGATAATTTTCTCACAGAGTATACTTGGTGGAGAATTTTGTCGTGCTGTTGCAAAAGTACTGCCCCAATCGCTACGGAGCTCGCATAAGTTCTTACTCTGAAAATAATGTGCAAATTTGGTAATTTAAGAATGAGGTTCCTAGAAAAGTATGATAACACTTTTGTAAATGCAGGTCTTAGGCATTCGCTGTTTACAATTTTGTTAGTATGATAGTGAAACACTCCGTCAATGTGGCAAAATTTGGTATACAATGTCTGTAATAATTTAACAGAACTAGGACACTCCTCAACTCTTTGTCGTCGGAAGCGACAATTTGAGAATTCTTGACACGATGTTATCGTCAGTCATGACAAAGCCATTACAAATTTTATCCCAAAAATGAAATTTCTTGGTAGGCTATGTCAACTTTCGATGGTTTAACTGTCAGTCCATGGTGTCTGATACGGTCACATGTCTGCTGTAATGTTGCTCCATGGTCTGTCAGAAGAAGTCTTGTCCTCCGTACAAATGTCGCAGCCTTGTAACAGTTGTCTGCAATTGTCTGTCTCTGTCTGAGTCAGATTAGGATTTATTCTGCTATCATGCAGATTGTTTGTCGTGTCAAGTGCTGGGGTCGGTATTTCGTCAGTCTCGTCATCGTCTGTGTGGTCAACTATCATTGTGCTTGCTGCTGTCTCGTCCTGGTCTTCGTCTCTGGTTTAGTATGGTTTTAACATGTTGATGTGAAATATTTTGTGTTTGTCTTTTATTGTGATCTCATAGTCGACTGTTGAGATTTGTCTCAGTACTTTAAACGGTCCTTGCCATGAGTCTGTCAAAAGATGTCTGTCGCTTGGCAAAAGAAGTAGTACGTCCTGTCCAGGTGTCAGTGTTATTGTCCTATTTCCTCTGTTTGCATACTGTCTGTAAATAGCACCAGATTGTTTCAGTGCTTCTTTAGCTAACACACAAGATTTTCATTATCCTATCATGCAATGATGTTACATGTTCATATGATGATACTGGTTTATGTACAGATATACTTTCAGTTAACATAGAATGGTACATAGATAATGGGCCGCGTGGTTTAGCTCCATATACATGTTCAAATGGTGAGAAACCTGTACTGGAATGAGGTACTTGGCGATATGCAAATAGTATGGCAGGTAAATAAGTATCCCAGTCTTCAGGATGTTCCTGGGTAACTTTTGATAGCATATGCTTGAGATCACCGTTAATCTTTTCTACAATCCCCGTAGAATGAGGGTGGTGTGGGCTGTTAAAGCACTGCTTTACCCCTAACATTCTAGAAAAGGCTTGAGTGGCTGCAGCTATGAACTGACTCCATCGATCTGAGAGAATGGTATCAGGAAACCCTACTCTGGAAAAAATGTGGATGAAAACTTCCATAACATCCTTGGCAGTTATGTTCTTAAGTGGAATTGCCTCAGGCCATCTGCTACAGAGGTCAATTATAGTAATAATAAATTTATTTCCTCTTGAAGTTACATGGTTTAGAGGACCTACAATGTCCACAGAGATCTTTTCGAAAGGTCTACTTGCTAAATCTGTTACTTGTAGTTCAGCTTGCGGGTTTTTACCCTTTTTAACAAGCTTCTGGCAGATGTCACAAGTTCTGCAATATTGCTTAGTATAACTGCAGAATTTAGGCCAGTAGAACTGGGTAAGTAATCGAGACCTCGTTTTTAAATAAGCCATATGCCCTGCAAAGGGTATATCATGTGCTAGATGTAATGCTTGTTTGCGGTGTTCGGTTGGTAACACCGTTTGCTCAGTGGTGCTGGTACCTTTGGTGTAGTACCATGTAAGGATACCACCTTTGAGAGCAAAGTGCCATCTAGCATTCTTTGTACTTCTTAGCTTTTGGCCTATTAAATTAAAATATTTGTGCAATGATAAATCAGCCTTTTGGGCTGTTATGAAATTCTCCCTCATGGTCTTAGGAGGTAATATGACTGGGCTTAACATTTCCAAAGCCTCAGTTTGGTTAATTTCATCTTGCACTTTTGCAGCAGATCTAGTTACTGCATTAGAAATTTCAACAACATGACAAGGTGATGGTACATTTAGATCAATACAATCATGTTATGAAGTTAATGAATTGGCAAACATACATTCATTCACAGGTGATAATACATTGTCAACAGTATGTTTAGTTGAAGATGATATTGCATTATCAATAATACATTCGACAGAAGATGTTATACTGTCATGTGGCATATCATTTACTTCAGGAAGGTTACCAACGATTATGTCACAACATGGGTTGGATAATGCTGCACATTTAACCTTTCCTGTGAGAAATGGGGTGTCAATATATGCCCATGCAAGTGGGTATTTCTCGATGTTACCTGAGAAAGTTCTGCATGTAACATGTTTGCCAGTATAATCTGAAGGTAACATAAAGTCTCTCTTCAAACCAATAAGAGTACATCCACTATCCCGTAAAACGGTGGCAGATTTGCCATTTACAAACCCTTGGTGGATGTTAAGTTTGCCTTTGGAGTTTATTACCAAATTAGCTTCTTCATTGGCAATAGGTATTGAGTGGCCGCATGTTAATAAGCCATCCTCATGAAAACGATCACATATGGTACATTTATTAAGATGAAATACATCAATGGCCTGTGCTGCATTAACAGGATGATTTTCTACTGTTTCCTCATCTGAGGAAGAGCTATCAAACATGGCTGCATTAGCCTTTCTGGTCATTTGTTTACCTTTACAAGCATGATGCCAGTGGCCATATGCCTTGCAAAGGAAGCATTTGGTGAGTCGTTTATAGCTCTTTCTCTCCTTATCTTGCTTATCTATATAGTTTTGCAAGTATGTGAGGTACCCTGGGTGTTTGTCACACATATCACTTTCATTATGTGGAAGATGGCAATATCTGCATTGGTAATATTTCTCAGCAGATTGCTTAAAGGGTTTCTGTTTCGTGTAGGGACCTGACTTCGTTCTGTCATAGGTAGCGGCTGCTACAAAGTGTGTGTCAGTCAATCCACTAGTAAAACACTGTTGGCTGTGAAATAAGCTGAACCTCGTTTCTCAATATGTTGCACACTCTCGCACTCACATTCTTGCAGAAATTTAGAAAATGGTGGTGGTAGAGATGTAATAATTTTATCTGTAAGAATTAGATCTTTCAACTTCTCAAAGTTGTTATTTACTTTGGCTGCTGACAGCCATTTACTAAATATATCCTGTACTACTGAGATGTAGTCAGAGAACGTTTGTGTAGGTTTTGGAGATAATTTACTAAACTGTTCTCTGTAGCCTGCTTCATCTAACAGGAAATGTGACATAATTTTGGACTTAATATATTGATAATCTTTCCTAAGATCTTTGGGAATGGTCTCTATCACTTTGAGAGGTTTCCCTGAAAGACTTCTTATATATATAATGTTCCATTCAGTCTCTGGGATCTGATAATGGTCCATTATGGTTTCAAAATTTTGGGTGAAGGCTGCAATGCAGTCGCCCGTGGTGAAATTTTTGACGATCCCTTGGTACTTTTTGTACTGATTCTCTTTATCTAGTCTTTCTGACTTTCTAGAATCTCTATCTGCTGATGTTTCAGCTTCCAACTGTTTAATTTTCAGTGACATTTCAAGTTCTTCCCTCTTACTTTGGGCTAAGAACTCAGCTTTCTTTATTTCAGCACCTAATTCTGCCTTTTTTAGCTCTCTTTCAGCAGCTCTGTCTTCACATTCCCTAGCTTTTTCCTGTAATAGGAGATGCTCTGAATACTTTGCCTCACTCCATTTTGTCAACTCATCACCAGTCAATTTTAATTTCAAACCAGATTCGATGAAATCATTCAATGTGGACATGATAAAATATTTCAGATACAATGAATGTACAAAACGTTACTTATAAGGTGTTAGTAAATATAACAATGTGTACAGTATTTATCGAATACAGCTTGTGCCTAAACCTACACACAAAAGTATATGTGAAAAAAGATAATACTTAAGTGGCTTTGGAGCTCTGGAGTATGATGAAAAACTGTACCAGAGAATGGCTGCCTGATCGTTACTGCACGGAAAAATGAACTTGCTAACGGTTTCGGATGACACAAAAACCTGTTGCTTTTGGAAGAAGAAAATATTAGGACATGTATGTTTATGTGGTGTATGCGTTGTCAACTAAGTTTTGTAGGTTTGTGTGCTGTCAAGTGTGTTTGTTAGTCGTACTGTCGTCCGTTCAACACATTCAACAACTTACTTTCCATGTTGCTTTCTTTCCAAAACTTTCCGCTTACACACACGTTCAATCCTATTTTACAACTAATTCCAAGATGGATGATGGACATTCACATTTGCATCTATTTTATAATCGGTTCAAGCTGGACGATGCACCCACGTTCACACCTGTCAGAATCTTGCATTCAGCAATAACACAGGCTCGTAATCACCAACAGATGTGATACAAACACTGTCCTAGAATGACTTGACGTGACACACTACAAATACAATTCAAACACTTTATTCACGCGTCTCACTCATCACAATCATTACATCCATTACATGCATCGCGCAATTACAATATCGATGCCATAATACAATCAATAGACAATATCAATGTAATGTATACAACTCACAAGCGCAGTCTCCTATACTCACACAGGCTTTCTATCTATTATCATTCATCTACACAAGTATACGAGCTCCATTCATTCCGTCTGTCCTGTACAACTTCACCGGGCCGTCTGGCTGCTAACCACTGTGAGTGGTCGCTAGTCGAAGTTGTGCCCCTGCGTGGACTCCATGTCCCACTGCATGCCCTGACTGACCATTCCTGTCATCGCGTGGTTAGCGTCGCTCACAAGTGGACCTGGCCGTAATTTCCAGGCGCCGTTGACGATGACGCGTTAGAACAGGTGGGGAGATTATGACAAGCCTTCATGGCATTAGTTATATTGTGGTGATTCATGGTGCGGAATAAGTTTGTTTAGTTCTCTGCACCAGTGTTAGCGGGCTTATCGGTGTTGAAGAGTTTGTGCCTGTGATGTCAGCTGGGGGATTGGTTGGACGGCACGTTTTCCTTTGAGTCTATCTCTCTCCTTGGTGATTCTCTTAGCCAATTTCGCATAGAGCATTATCTCCTCAGCTTCAGTTACTTTTTGCCGTTTTTTCTTGTCCGATCTTGTTTTTTTATGTCCTCCTCTAGGCTGTCTTCAGGTGTTTGGTAGGATTCTGGTTTCCCCTTGAGATGTGTCACACGTCGCTCATTGATGATAAGTTCAATGTTCTTGATGATCTTTGCGTGATATTGTCGTGTGATGGTCGTTGTCTAGGTAACGATGTTCATGGTGTGTCAATTGAGCTATCTAACTGACTCTTAATCCAACTCACCCCAGAAGTGCACCTTCACCAGTCATGAAACAAGATTGAGTTGGCGCACATAATCATTTATTCCAGAAATAAGACGGACAGACGGAACATGTTTATACATCCAGAAATAATGTAATCCATAGAATATAAAAATCCTCCTCACAATTTAACCTAGCACACATCACTGGCTTCTCACGGCCTGCTGAATCTCAAATTCACAAGACATTTAGTCCAACTACTATGCACGGCTGGATCTCCCACAATACAACCCACCCACTGGGTCGGAGCCTCTGCTCTCTATGTAACCCACTCTGGGTTTTAGGACTGCCTTTACCGCTCGGAGAATCACACAACGCAGTTCTCCGTGGACTACCGACTCCTTCGGTATCTCAAACTCAACTCCCTGAAGTCCCTTGACTTCACACACAAATACCTTATCTCTCGCCCCATCCACCCTAGGGGTATTTCTCTACCCTCACTATTTTATTTCTCAGGGCTGGCTGTTTTCTCCATAGCCAGGTCAGTCACTTTACTGTCTCCCACTTTCACCCATTCTTTCTCATGCCCGGTCACTCACCTCATTGTCAATGACCCAGGCTTATGTCAAGATGCTTTAGCATCGTGGCTGGACTGCTGGCTTTGGCTTGCTGTTTCTGATTGGTCTGTGTTTTGGCATCAGCTTGCGTCTTTTTTGCCTCTTTTTTGTGTGTATTGTCTTTAGAAGCTTTTTAGTGTTTTCTTGTTGGGTTTCATCTTGTGACCTCTCTGCGGTCTTTTCCATGGTTTCTGCTGGTTTGATATGGGTTGGCTCCCTTTAAGTTTTTAGCATTTCTCTCTCTGCTTTGATGTCTCGTAGAATCTCTTCATTCTTCTTTGTCGTCTGCACCATGTGCTCCACCTCTTGTTTGATGTTTTGATGGATCTCCTTTATTTCAGCAAGCGGTGTTTTATTGTTGCTAGTTGGTGCTGGCGTCAGCAGTGCCTTGACTTGCTTTTTCAGTTTGTCTATCTGGTTTTGCAGTTGATCTCTTTCAGCTTGTGATATACACGTGGCTGTCTCGCACCTCTGCATTGCTTCCTTATATGGTGTCATTGTGGTAATGGCGATCTTTAAGACGTCTCTGTGTCTTTGGAGGTACAGACAGCCCAGGTATCTTGCTCCATGCTTGCCCAGGCAGGTGGCGCACTTTCTCTTGTTGTTGGGTGCTCGGAAGTCCGTGTCCTTTTTGGCCCGTGGACACTCCTTGAAGGCGTGGTGGTCGGCGCAGTATCGGCAGATTTCCGTCTTACTGCGACATGTTGCTCTGCTGTGGCCAGCCGTCTGGCATCTTGAACATTTGAGTGATTCTTGGTATGAATCTTTCACGTACTTTCTGGTTTATCGATACTTGGTTGGTATCTCGCTGCCCTCAGTCGTCACCACCACCAGCGTAGTAGGGATCTTGGATTATGCCAGGATCCGCTCTGCCCTAAAGATTCGGATATGGAGATTCTCCTGTTGTAGCTGCTTCAGGATTTGTTCATCTGTCAGCTCCGCTTGGATACGCTTGAAAACCCATCTGACTGTCTTTGAGTCGGTGTTTCTGACTCTGGTGACTTTCTCCTCCTTCTTTTCAGCTGTCTTGGCTCTTGTCTGTGGTGGGTTGTCATCGATCTTCCTTGTGGTAGCTTCAATAGTATCTGCAGGTTCAGGTTCTTTGCTGCAGCTCACAGGCAGGTTCTCTCCACTCGTCTTCTTAACAGTTTTGGCGGCTCCCACGCTGCACATCTTGTGTGTTTGTTGTTTCTTGGTGCTGGTCTTTCCACGTGCCATTTTCCTCCCCTGTATCAGGCTTCTTGAACTGTTCAGGTAACTTGTTCTTGATAGCGCTTGCACTTGCGAATGATAAACCTTTCTAGCTAGGTTGTTTGTCTCATAGAAATCTCTTTATATAAACCTTTCTAGCTAGCTTGTTTGTCTCATAGAGATCTCTTTATATAAACCTTTCTAGCTGCGTTGTTTGTCTATTAGAGCTCTATTTATATAAACCTTTATAGCTATGTTGTTTCTCTAATAGAGCTCTCTTTATATAAACCTTTCTATCTCGGTTGTTTGTCTAATAGAACTCTCTTTATATAGACCTTTCTAGCTAGGTTGTTTGTCTAATAGAGCTTTATATAAACCTTTCTAGCTGGGTTGTTTGTCTAATAGAGCTCTCTTTATATAAACCGTTCTAGCTGGGTTGTTTGTCTAATAGAGCTCTCTTTATATAAACCTTTCTAGCTATGTTGTTTCTCTACAAGAGCTCTCTTTATATAAACCTTTCTATCTTGGTTGTTTGTCTAATAGAACTCTCTTTATATAGACCTTTCTAGCTAGGTTCCACAATGAAATGGTGAAGCCTTCTTCCTCATGCTCTGCAGGTCGTGGGTTTGCATTGTTTAGACCTCGAGTGCAGTTTTCTTGAGTTCCATGAAAGTCTTCACTGGTTCTATGGAGGTTGTGCTTTGTGGGATGCTCTCAGCAGATGGTTTGCCGCTCTTGAGAGAGATCAAGGCAGATGGGATAAAGCTATATTAACCTATATACACCCTTCTTGAAGTTGTAATGTAACCTCAAAGATTTGACAATCATCAGATAACCAGCACCTACAAGCTGAGGGAGGCACTGATCCAGCCTAGGAATGGATGGATGCTTTCAGCCAGGAGCATGCAAACTTTTCAGGAATTACTGAACAGCGAGATCTTGTGCTGTCCAAAGTTGCCCACAAAGCCTTTGTCCAGGTGAATGAGGAAGGCACTAAGGCTGCTGTTGCAACTGATGTGATGATTATGTCAGGATGTTGCGGGTTGCCGCCACCTGTCCCAGTTGTTATAGTGGACCATCCATTTTTGTTTCTCAATAGTGATCATCGAGCAGATGGAAGCATTTTATTCTTGGGATAAGTTGATAATCCTTCATCTTAAATATCTCATTTTCACTAATGTTTCTGTTCTTCCTGCACAGAAGCTCCTTGAGTTGAAGTAGTAGTATTTGATCTATGTTGACAATTGTTATAGTAAGCTGGGTTTATTGTATGAAAATGATAGTAAATTAGGGTCATGTTACGATCCCCCTGTCTGAAATATTTTACCAGGAATATATTTTCAAATTATAGAATTCAAATCTCAGAAAGTTAAGTCATTCTTGGACTCTTTCACATAATGAAGGATTTTTCAGGAAAATATAATTGCATAATTGGTACATTTGGAGTTGCTTGATCTTCTTTCCTAAGTATATCCAAGTAAGCTTCTTGTAGCACTTAGGATGTGTAGGTTCTGAGATGAATGTTGCAAATAGCATGGATTGGCCAAGTAACTAACAAGTGCCTGAAAGAGGCTAATGAAAATAAACCATTATATCCATTAATAAGAAATGAACAAGCATTTGATGGAGAGAGAGGCAGTGGAAAACATTGTCACGAAGGGGATGATTAGTGTTAGAAGGAGGCATAGGCAGACTGGAAGAATGATGCTGGATGGCTTTATGCGGTGGTATGGAGGAATATCATCACTAGAGCTGATCCAGCACTCCAAGGATTGAGATCTGTAGATATAGTTCAACACCTATCATCTGGCAGGGCACATGATGATGATGATGAAGCTTTTTGTAGATTATAGAAGTTGATGAATAAAAGAGTAGAAATTTATGCTCTGAAGGTTGTGGGCTTGCATTGTTTAGACCACGAGTGCAATTTTCTTGAGACCCATGGGAGTCTCTGCTAGGTCTATGGAGTGTGTGCTTTGTGGGATTCTCTTAGCAGACGGTTTGCCATTCTTGAGAGAGATCAAGACAAATGGGGTAAAACACAGTGCTATGTAGTAGATCCTCTCAGCCTGTAAACCCATATAAACCCTTCTTGAAGTTGTAACCTGCAGCACGTGTAACCCATATAAACCCTTCTTAAAGTTGTAACCTGCAGCAATTGTTACCCATATAAGCCCTTCTTAAAGTTGTAACCTGCAGCACGTGTAATCTCAAAGATTTGACAATCATCAGATCACAAGCACCTACATGCTGAAGGAGGCACTGACCAGCCTAGGAATGGCGAATGCTTTCAGCCAGGAGCATGCAGACTTTTCAGGAATGACTGGACAGCGAGATCTTGTGCTGTCTGAAGTTGCCCACAAAGCCTTTGTCCAGGTCAATGAGGAAGGCACTGAGGCTGCTGCTGCAACTGGTGTGGTGATGGCATTTCGTTGCATGCCGCCACCTGTCCCAGTTGTTACAGTGGACCATCCATTTTTGTTTCTCATTAGTGATCATCGTGCCGATGGAAGCATCTTATTCTTGGGACAAGTTGATAATCCTTCATCTTAAATATCTAATTTTCACTAATATTTCTGTTCTTCCTGCATAGAAGCTCCCTGAGTTGAAGTACCAGTATTTGATCTCTGTTGATAATTGTTATAAAAGCTGGGTTTATTGTATGAAAATGATGGTACATTTAGGATCATGTTATGTTCCCCTGTCTGAAATATTTTACCAGGAATATATTTTCAAATTATAGAATTCAAGTCTCAGAAAGTTAAGTCATTCTTGGACTCTTTCACATTATACAGGATTTCTCAGGAAAACATAATTGGTACATTTGGAGTTGCTTGATCTTCTTTCCTAAGTATGTCCAAGTAATATTCTTTAGCACTGAAGACGTGTTTTGGTTCTGAGATGAATGTTGCAAATACTATGGATTGCCAGATTAACTAACGAATGCCTAAAAGAAACTAATTAAATGAAACCATCATATGCAACCATATAATCAGCATCATAAAATCTTTCTACAAGGGGACACGTTGCTGCGTGAGAACAGAATCAGGCAACTCTGACTGGTTCTCAGTGGAAACGGGAGTGAAACAGGGTTGTGTCTTGTCACCGATGCTCTTTGGAATAGCCATCGATTAGGTCATGCGCAAATGCACAAGCAACACAAATAGGGTATCCATTGGATTGACAAAATTCTAGAAGACCTGGACTTTGCCGACGAATAGTGCTTTTAAGTTCAACACACCTAGATGCCCAAGAGAAAATAAACCATCTCCAAAATGTTTCAGGACAAATTGGTCTCCAAATTAACACTGCAAAAACAAAAACTATTGATCTTACCAACAGTTCAGATGACACCAAATTAAACAACCATGTTCTTGAAAAAGTCAACAGCTTCACATGCCTAGGAAGTAAAATGACATCTACAGGGGACTCAACGCCAGAAATATTATCTAGAATCGCACTGGCATCTGGTGCCTTCAATAAACTGTCAAACATCTGGAAGTCAAAGACACTCAGCAAACATACGAAACTTAAAATCTTCAACTCTTATGTGATTCCAGCGCTAACTTATGGATGTGAGAGTTGGAAATCAACGGTAACTTTAGATAAAAAATTAGTCAATTTTGAGAACAAATGTCTTAGAAAAATTCTAAACCTCCACTGGACGGATTTCAAAACCAATACGCAAATAAGACAAGAGACAAAGCAAGACATTGTATCCAATTTTATAAGAAAACGCTGTTGGAACTACATCGGCCATGTACTCAGAATGGAAGAGACAAGACTCCCCTATCAAGCCCTCATATGGTCACCAGTAGGGAAAAGAAAACGGGGAAGACCAAGAGAGACCCTGCGTAGAACCATCAACAGAGAAGGCTCATTCAACGGCCAAGTGAACATCTAGGATCTACAACAGGTAGCAGCGAACCGCCGGACATGGAGAGCCATGACTTCTGCCCTATGTGCCGCCTTAGGCTCAAGTAACTGCCCTATGTGCCGCCTTAGGCTCAAGTAACTAACTAACTAATATGCAACCATAAGAAATAAACAAACAAGTGATGGAGAGGGAGGCAATGGAAAACATTGGTAGAAGGAAATGATCATTGGTAGAAGGTGGCATAGGCAGACTGGAAAAAATTATCCTGAATGGCTTTAGATGGTGGTATGGAGGAATATCATCAATTGAGCTGATCCAGCACTCCAAGGATTGAGATCTGTGGAGATAGTTCAACACCTATCATCTGGCAGGGCACATGATGATGATGATGAAGCTTTTTGTAGATTATAGAAGTTGATGAATAAAAGAGTAGAAATTTATGCTCTGAAGGTTGTGGGCTTGCATTGTTTAGACCACGAGTGCAATTTTCTTGAGACCCATGGGAGTCTCTGCTAGGTCTATGGAGTGTGTGCTTTGTGGGATTCTCTTAGCAGACGGTTTGCCATTCTTGAGAGAGATCAAGACAAATGGGGTAAAACACAGTGCTATGTAGTAGATCCTCTCAGCCTGTAAACCCATATAAACCCTTCTTGAAGTTGTAACCTGCAGCACGTGTAACCCATATAAACCCTTCTTAAAGTTGTAACCTGCAGCAATTGTTACCCATATAAGCCCTTCTTAAAGTTGTAACCTGCAGCACGTGTAATCTCAAAGATTTGACAATCATCAGATCACAAGCACCTACATGCTGAAGGAGGCACTGACCAGCCTAGGAATAGCGAATGCTTTCAGCCAGGAGCATGCAGACTTTTCAGGAATGACTGGACAGCGAGATCTTGTGCTGTCTGAAGTTGCCCACAAAGCCTTTGTCCAGGTCAATGAGGAAGGCACTGAGGCTGCTTGCTTGCAACTGGTGTGGTGATGGCATTTCGTTGCATGCCGCCACCTGTCCCAGTTGTTACAGTGGACCATCCATTTTTGTTTCTCATTAGTGATCATCGTGCCGATGGAAGCATCTTATTCTTGGGACAAGTTGATACTCCTTCATCTTAAATATCTCAATTTCACTAATATTTCTGTTCTTCCTGTATAGAAGCTCCCTGAGTTGAAGTACCAGTATTTGATCTCTGCTGATAATTGTTATAAAAGCTGGGTTTATTGTATGAAAATGATGGTACATTTAGGATCATGTTATGTTCCCCTGTCTGAAATAATTTACCAGAAATATATTTTCAATTATAGAATTCAAGTCTCAGAAAGTTAAGTCATTCTTGGACTCTTTCACATTATACAGGATTTCTCAGGAAAACATAATTGGTACATTTGGAGTTGCTTGATCTTCTTTCCTAAGTATGTCCAAGTAATATTCTTTAGCACTGAAGACGTGTTTGGTTCTGAGATGAATGTTGCAAATACTATGGATTGCCAGATTAACTAACGAATGCCTAAAAGAAACTAATTAAATGAAACCATCATATGCAACCATATAATCAGCATCATAAAATCTTTTCTACAAGGGGACACGTTGCTGCGTGAGAACAGAATCAGGCAACTCTGACTGGTTCTCAGTGGAAACGGGAGTGAAACAGGGTTGTGTCTTGTCACTGATGCTCTTTGGAATAGCCATCGATTAGGTCATGCGCAAATGCACAAGCAACACAAATAGGGGTATCCATCGGATTGACAAAATTCTAGAAGACCTGGACTTTGCCGACGAATAGTGCTTTTAAGTTCAACACACCTAGATGCCCAAGAGAAAATAAACCATCTCCAAAATGTTTCAGGACAAATTGGTCTCCAAATTAACACTGCAAAAACAAAAACTATTGATCTTACCAACAGTTCAGATGACACCAAATTAAACAACCATGTTCTTGAAAAAGTCAACAGCTTCACATGCCTAGGAAGTAAAATGACATCTACAGGGGACTGAACGCCAGAAATATTATCTAGAATCGCACTGGCATCTGGTGCCTTCAATAAACTGTCAAACATCTGGAAGTCAAAGACACTCAGCAAACATACGAAACTTAAAATCTTCAACTCTTATGTGATTCCAGCGCTAACGTATGGATGTGAGAGTTGGAAATCAACGGTAACTTTAGATAAAAAATTAGACAATTTTGAGAACAAATGTCTTAGAAAAATTCTAAACCTCCACTGGATGGATTTCAAAACCAATACGCAAATAAGACAAGAGACAAAGCAAGACATTGTATCCAATTTTATAAGAAAACGCTGTTGGAACTACATCGGCCATGTACTCAGAATGGAAGAGACAAGACTCCCCTATCAAGCCCTCATATGGTCACCAGTAGGGAAAAGAAAACGGGGAAGACCAAGAGAGACCCTGCGTAGAACCATCAACAGAGAAGGCTCATTCAACGGCCAAGTGAACATCTAGGATCTACAACAGGTAGCAGCGAACCGCCGGACATGGAGAGCCATGACTTCTGCCCTATGTGCCGCCTTAGGCTCAAGTAACTGCCCTATGTGCCGCCTTAGGCTCAAGTAACTAACTAACTAATATGCAACCATAAGAAATAAACAAACAAGTGATGGAGAGGGAGGCAATGGAAAACATTGGTAGAAGGAAATGATCATTGGTAGAAGGTGGCATAGGCAGACTGGAAAAAATTATCCTGAATGGCTTTAGATGGTGGTATGGAGGAATATCATCAATTGAGCTGATCCAGCACTCCAAGGATTGAGATCTGTGGAGATAGTTCAACACCTATCATCTGGCAGGGCACATGATGATGATGATGAAGCTTTTGTAGATTATAGAAGTTGATGAATAAAAGAGTAGAAATTTATGCTCTGAAGGTTGTGGGCTTGCATTGTTTAGACCACGAGTGCAATTTCTTGAGACCCATGGGAGTCTCTGCTAGGTCTATGGAGTGTGTGCTTTGTGGGATTCTCTTAGCAGACGGTTTGCCATTCTTGAGAGAGATCAAGACAAATGGGGTAAAACACAGTGCTATGTAGTAGATCCTCTCAGCCTGTAAACCCATATAAACCCTTCTTGAAGTTGTAACCTGCAGCACGTGTAACCCATATAAACCCTTCTTAAAGTTGTAACCTGCAGCAATTGTTACCCATATAAGCCCTTCTTAAAGTTGTAACCTGCAGCACGTGTAATCTCAAAGATTTGACAATCATCAGATCACAAGCACCTACATGCTGAAGGAGGCACTGACCAGCCTAGGAATAGCGAATGCTTTCAGCCAGGAGCATGCAGACTTTTCAGGAATGACTGGACAGCGAGATCTTGTGCTGTCTGAAGTTGCCCACAAAGCCTTTGTCCAGGTCAATGAGGAAGGCACTGAGGCTGCTGCTGCAACTGGTGTGGTGATGGCATTTCGTTGCATGCCGCCACCTGTCCCAGTTGTTACAGTGGACCATCCATTTTTGTTTCTCATTAGTGATCATCGTGCCGATGGAAGCATCTTATTCTTGGGACAAGTTGATACTCCTTCATCTTAAATATCTCAATTTCACTAATATTTCTGTTCTTCCTGTATAGAAGCTCCCTGAGTTGAAGTACCAGTATTTGATCTCTGCTGATAATTGTTATAAAAGCTGGGTTTATTGTATGAAAATGATGGTACATTTAGGATCATGTTATGTTCCCCTGTCTGAAATAATTTACCAGAAATATATTTTCAAATTATAGAATTCAAGTCTCAGAAAGTTAAGTCATTCTTGGACTCTTTCACATTATACAGGATTTCTCAGGAAAACATAATTGGTACATTTGGAGTTGCTTGATCTTCTTTCCTAAGTATGTCCAAGTAATATTCTTTAGCACTGAAGACGTGTTTTGGTTCTGAGATGAATGTTGCAAATACTATGGATTGCCAGATTAACTAACGAATGCCTAAAAGAAACTAATTAAATGAAACCATCATATGCAACCATATAATCAGCATCATAAAATCTTTCTACAAGGGGACACGTTGCTGCGTGAGAACAGAATCAGGCAACTCTGACTGGTTCTCAGTGGAAACGGGAGTGAAACAGGGTTGTGTCTTGTCACTGATGCTCTTTGGAATAGCCATCGATTAGGTCATGCGCAAATGCACAAGCAACACAAATAGGGTATCCATCGGATTGACAAAATTCTAGAAGACCTGGACTTTGCCGACGAATAGTGCTTTTAAGTTCAACACACCTAGATGCCCAAGAGAAAATAAACCATCTCCAAAATGTTTCAGGACAAATTGGTCTCCAAATTAACACTGCAAAAACAAAAACTATTGATCTTACCAACAGTTCAGATGACACCAAATTAAACAACCATGTTCTTGAAAAAGTCAACAGCTTCACATGCCTAGGAAGTAAAATGACATCTACAGGGGACTGAACGCCAGAAATATTATCTAGAATCGCACTGGCATCTGGTGCCTTCAATAAACTGTCAAACATCTGGAAGTCAAAGACACTCAGCAAACATACGAAACTTAAAATCTTCAACTCTTATGTGATTCCAGCGCTAACGTATGGATGTGAGAGTTGGAAATCAACGGTAACTTTAGATAAAAAATTAGACAATTTTGAGAACAAATGTCTTAGAAAAATTCTAAACCTCCACTGGATGGATTTCAAAACCAATACGCAAATAAGACAAGAGACAAAGCAAGACATTGTATCCAATTTTATAAGAAAACGCTGTTGGAACTACATCGGCCATGTACTCAGAATGGAAGAGACAAGACTCCCCTATCAAGCCCTCATATGGTCACCAGTAGGGAAAAGAAAACGGGGAAGACCAAGAGAGACCCTGCGTAGAACCATCAACAGAGAAGGCTCATTCAACGGCCAAGTGAACATCTAGGATCTACAACAGGTAGCAGCGAACCGCCGGACATGGAGAGCCATGACTTCTGCCCTATGTGCCGCCTTAGGCTCAAGTAACTGCCCTATGTGCCGCCTTAGGCTCAAGTAACTAACTAACTAATATGCAACCATAAGAAATAAACAAACAAGTGATGGAGAGGGAGGCAATGGAAAACATTGGTAGAAGGAAATGATCATTGGTAGAAGGTGGCATAGGCAGACTGGAAAAAATTATCCTGAATGGCTTTAGATGGTGGTATGGAGGAATATCATCAATTGAGCTGATCCAGCACTCCAAGGATTGAGATCTGTGGAGATAGTTCAACCCTGTCATCTGGCAGGGCACATGATGATGATGATGAAGCTTTTTGTAGATTATAGAAGTTGATGAATAAAAGACTAGAAATTTATGCTCTGAAGGTTGTGGGCTTGCATTGTTTAGACTACAAGTGCAATTTTCTTGAGACCCATGAGTCTTTACTGGATTTATGGATTGTGTGCTTTATGGGATGCTCTCAGCAGACGGTTTGCGGTTCTTCAGAGAGATCAAGACAAATGGTGTAAAACCCAGTGCTATGTAGTTGGTCCTATCATCGTATTAACCAATATAAACTGTTTTTAAAGTTGTAACCTGCAGCACATATAACCTATGTAAACCTTTCTTGAAGTTGTAACCTGCAGCATGTGTAACCCATATAAACCCTTCTTGAAGTTATAAACTGCAGCATGTGTAACCACAAAGACTTGACAATGATGTTATAACCTTCAGCACGTGTAACCTCAAAGATTTGACAATCATCAGATAACCAGCACCTACATGCTGAAGGAGGCACTGACCAGCCTAGGAATGGCTGGATGCTTTCAGCCAGGAGCATGCAAACTTTTCAGGAATGACTGGACAGCGAGATCTTGTGCTGTCCGAAGTTGCCCACAAAGCCTTTGTCCAGGTGAATGAGGAAGGCACTGAGGCTGCTGCTGCAACTGGTGTGATGTTTATGTTATGTAGCATGCCGCGACCTGTCCCAGTTGTTACAGTGGACCATCCATTTTTGTTTCTCATTAGTGATTATCGTGCTAATGGAAGCATCTTATTCTTGGGACAAGTTGATAATCCTTCATCTTAAATATCTCATTTTCACTAATGTTTCTGTTCTTCCTGCACAGAAGCTCCTTGAGTTGAAGTAGTAGTATTTGATCTATGTTGACAATTGTTATAGTAAGCTGGGTTTATTGTATGAAAATGATAGTAAATTAGGGTCATGTTACGATCCCCCGTCTGAAATATTTTACCAGGAATATATTTTCAAATTATAGAATTCAAATCTCAGAAAGTTAAGTCATTCTTGGACTCTTTCACATAATGAAGGATTTTTCAGGAAAATATAATTGCATAATTGGTACATTTGGAGTTGCTTGATCTTCTTTCCTAAGTATATCCAAGTAAGCTTCTTGTAGCACTTAGGATGTGTAGGTTCTGAGATGAATGTTGCAAATAGCATGGATTGGCCAAGTAACTAACATGTGCCTGAAAGAGGCTAATGAAAATAAACCATTATATCCATTAATAAGAAATGAACAAGCATTTGATGGAGAGAGAGGCAGTGGAAAACATTGTCACGAAGGGGATGATTAGTGGTAGAAGGAGGCATAGGCAGACTGGAAGAATGATGCTGGATGGCTTTATGCGGTGGTATGGAGAATATCATCACTAGAGCTGATCCAGCACTCCAAGGATTGAGATCTGTAGATATAGTTCAACACCTGTCATCTGGCAGGGCACATGATGATGATGATGAAGCTTTTTGTAGATTATAGAAGTTGATGAATAAAAGAGTAGAAATTTATGCTCTGAAGGTTGTGGGCTTGCATTGTTTAGACCACGAGTGCAATTTTCTTGAGACCCATGGGAGTCTCTGCTAGGTCTATGGAGTGTGTGCTTTGTGGGATTCTCTTAGCAGATGGTTTGCCATTCTTGAGAGAGATCAAGACAAATGGGGTAAAACACAGTGCTATGTAGTAGATCCTCTCAGCGTGTAAACCCATATAAACCCTTCTTGAAGTTGTAACCTGCAGCACGTGTAACCATATAAACCCTTCTTGAAGTTGTAACCTGCAGCACGTGTAACCATATAAACCCTTCTTGAAGTTGTAACCTGCAGCACATGTAATCTCAAAGATTTGACAATCATCAGATCACAAGCACCTACATGCTGAAGGAGGCACTGACCAGCCTAGGAATAGCGAATGCTTTCAGCCAGGAGCATGCAGACTTTTCAGGAATGACTGGACAGCGAGATCTTGTGCTGTCTGAAGTTGCCCACAAAGCCTTTGTCCAGGTGAATGAGGAGGGCACTGAGGCTGCTGCTGCAACTGGTGTGGTGATGGCATTTCGTTGCATGCTGCCACCTGTCCCAGTTGTTACAGTGGATCATCCATTTTTGTTTCTCATTAGTGATCATCGTGCCTATGGAAGCATTTTATTCTTGGGACAAGTTGATAATCCTTCATCTTAAATATCTCAATTTCACTAATATTTCTGTTCTTCCTGCATAGAAGCTCCCTGAGTTGAAGTACCAGTATTTGATCTCTGCTGATAATTGTTATAAAAGCTGGGTTTATTGTATGAAAATGATGGTACATTTAGGATCATGTTATGTTCCCCTGTCTGAAATAATTTTACCAGGAATATATTTTCAAATTATAGAATTCAAGTCTCAGAAAGTTAAGTTGTTCTTTTACTCTTTCACATTATACAGGATTTATCAGAGAAAACATAAGTGATACATTTGGAGATATTTGATCTTCTTTCCTAAGTATGTCCAAGTAAGCTTCTTGTAGCAATAAAGATGTATCGGTTCTGAGATGAATGTTGCAAATACCATGGATTGGCCAAGTAACTAACAAGTACTTAAAGAGGCTAATGAAAATAAACCATTATATGCAATCATAAGAAATAAACAAGCATGTGATGGAGAGGGAAGCAGTGGAAAACATTGTGATGAAGGAAATGATCAGTGGTAGAAGAGGCATCGGCAGTCCGGAAGAAATGAAGCTGGATGGCTTTAGGATCAATACAGCTGATCCAGCACTCCAAGGATTAAGATCTGTGGAGATAGTTCAACACCTGTCATCTGGCAGGGCACATGATGATGACAATGAAGCTTGCTGTAGATGATAGAAGTTGATGAATAAAAGACTAGAAATTTATGCTCTGAAGGTCATGGGTTTGCATTGTTTAGACCACGAGTGCAGTTTTTTGAGACCCATGAGGGTCCTGGCACGGGGGTCCTGGCTGGATCTATGGAGTTTGTGCTTTGTGGGATGCTCTCAGCAGATGGTTTGCCGTTCTTGAGAGAGATGAAGGCAGATGGGGTAAAACCCAGTGCTATGTAGTCGATCATCTCACTGTTCTAACCTATATAAAGTTAGTTGCATATCCTTTACAGGACATAGCAGTCAACCCCAGCATTTTTTGGCTGTTCGTGATTTCTTGGCAAGTTTACGTTCAGTAGTTTGCCATTGCTTTCTGAACAACCGTCACTCATACCGTTTTCATAAAAAACTGATGCAAGGCATTCTGCTGCCAAATCGCCTGCAGCTGTGTTTCAAACGCGGTGTGGGGGATTACGAACTGCGTCAGTTATGCCTTCGCCATGGAGCCGGTTCAACATGTGTAACCACAAAGACTTGACAATGATGTTATAACCTTCAGCACGTGTAACCTCAAAGATTTGACAATCATCAGATAACCAGCACCTACATGCTGAAGGAGGCACTGACCAGCCTAGGAATGGCGGATGCTTTCAGCCAAGAGCATGCAAACTTTTCAGGAATGACTGGAGAGCGAGATCTTGTGCTGTCCGAAGTTGCCCACAAAGCCTTTGTCCAGGTAAATGAGGAGGGCACTGAGGCTGCTGCTGCAACTGGTGCCGTGATGATGATGAGATGTTGCATACCACCACCTGTCCCAGTTGTTACAGTGGACCATCCGTTTTTGTTTCTCATTAGTGATCATCGTGCCGATGGAAGCATTTTATTCTTGGGACAAGTTGATAATCCTTCATCTTAAATATCTCATTTTCACTGATATTTCTATTCTTCCTGCATAGAAGCTCTTTGAGTTGAAGTACCAGTATTTGATCTCTGCTGACAATTTGTTTAGTAAGCTGGGTTTTATTGTATGAAAATTTTGGTATTTTTGGAATCATTGTTTTGATCCCCTGTATGAAATATTTTGTCACCAATGTTTTCACATTGTTGAAAGAAAATCTCAGAAAGTTAAGAAATTGTTGGATATTTTTACACAAAACAGGAGTTAGCAAGGAAACATAAATGGAATATTGCTGCTTCCTAAATATTTAAGTAAACTTCTTATCCCAGTGGAGATGTGGTTTCTGAGACTGAATGTTGTGAATACCTTGTGCTTGTCAGAGTAACTAACGGGTGTGTTAATGAAAGTAAAACATTATAGAGAACCTTAAGATGGAGATAAGCAATATTCTCTGGTCATGTGATGAGAAAAGAGGAATTGGAAATCATTGTGATGATGAGAAAGATGAGTGCTGGAAGAGGCTCTGGCAGACTGGAAGAAATGGTCATGAATGGCTTTAGACGGTGGCATGGAGGAATATAATCAATAAAGCTGACCCAGAACTCCAACGATTTACATCTTTGAAGATAGTTCAACGGCTATGTAATCTGGCAGGGCACATGATGATTGTGATGAAGCTTTATTTGTAGATTAAAGAAGTTGATGATTAAAAGTCTTAGATATTATGCACAATATTTAATTCAATTCTGTTCACTTTATCATAAATGCATTCCGGAGAAGTCAGTAGATGCTTTGATCTTCTCAGTAATATATTCATCAGTGTACTAATTTAGGGTAGCGAACGGGTTATGGACGCAGTTCGTAATCCCACATACTGCATTCAAAACACAGCTGCAGGCGATTTGGCAGCAGATCGCCTTGCAGTTGGGTTTTTAAAAAATGGTATGGTGCCAGTCATTCAGAAAGCAACGGCAAACTACTGAACTTAAACTTACCAAGAGATCACTAACAGCCAAATAATGCTGGGGTTGACTGCTACATCCTGTAAAGGATATGAAACTAACTAACCAACCAATTTAGGAGTGGTAAATATCTAGATTACTTAGCTGCACCTCATAGTTGGGACGAGAGCACAAACCTTATCTGACTGTGGTGATTGTGTGAGATGGCGTACCATGATCATCATTATCGGCATGTCACATGATAATGGTGGTTCGCACATCACAGAAGGCCACTGAATAAAAGAGTTCAGGAATTCATGAAGTTCTTTGGTTATTGCTGCATAAGGATTAATTTTCCAATAAATATGCAAGTTTAGGGACAAGATCATAATTACCTATAGGGTGTATTTTAATGATGGTAATATTGTTCACATCCTTAAAGTCAACTGCTGGTCTTAGCCATGCAAGAAATTCTTATCTGGAAAAACAGATAAATTAAAAATAATCTAATAATATCTTCTATAAAATATTTTAATATTTATTATAAACAAAATTGTTCATGTCTTTCACATTTTCTTTCAATTATGAGATATAGTTTAGAACTATTTAGTGTATAATAAAAAATCTTATTTATTTATATTTTAAAAATTATATTTACACTTGTTTTGGGGCATTCTCAGTCTTCTGTGCATGGGTTACCCAAGTGGTTATCAAATATTTGTGGGCTACTGCTTCCCTACCACTCAGACCACATCCTGTGTTCCTCCAGACCTACACATGTTTAGACTCCACTCAAGACACTGAAGATATCACTACAGAATGAAAGCTTGAACATGTGCTCTGAATCTACAGTGTCTTGTTCTGGGTCTGAAGATCTGGTCTGCTGGTTTTTATCAGAACAAGTGTAGATCAGAGCATCCAGGCCACTAGAAACATGTTACATGTTACCAACTGGACCCAAGTGAATAAATATAAGATAGCACCAATTGGACACAAATCAGCGAACTAAAAAGACAAAACAAGCAAGAATATGTGGCTCTAAGACTGAAGTATCACAGAAACTAATGTAAAGCAATCATAGAAAAATAATCCACATTTTGCAGTGAATACACAAAGCAAGACCCTAACGCTGGGAAATTAAAATATGGAATGTTGTTCCTTTGCTGGAACTCTCCAGTTATATTCTGTGTCCATTCCAATCCCAATATCAGCTCAGTAATCCCTCTTTTTGTCAAATTCTGTAAATTATGTTCTGTAGATCTACATGATTTGTGATATATATTCTATTTATGTGTACTGCCTGAAATGTGTAACACTTGGCTTCATTTGCTTAATTATTATACTTGATTTTAAAATAAATATTGATAACATCAATTCACAGTATATAGCTGTCATAAGTATCTATTATTATTATGTAGTATTATATATATATATATATATATATATATATATATATATATATATATATATATATATATATATATATATATATACATATACATATATATATATATTTATAATAAACATTTTACACATTTTGCCTTTTCAGATTTATATGTTAAAGTGACACATGCATTTTCAAAGCCTTCGATACCAAATTCCACCAAAACATTATAATTTAAACATTGAGCACAACCCACTACTGGCAACGCTGATTGTATTCTGGTACGAACCTAAGGCCTTGTCCACGTCAATTTGGAAGCACTAGACTCGAGTTTCGCTCTTGTTTGAGCTCGTCAGTAGTGCATATCCTTGACTGGACCCGAGATCAAACCTGGATCACTGATGTGTGTGTAAGCACTAAACCACGCTGTGCATGCTAGACGCAGCCAAATTGTCACACTATGATAATTGATATCACATAAGCTGTAGCTTAAAATTTGACCAATCGGCACAACTGAAATCCGTCAATCAATGTGGCCCCGAATGATCAGATCTTCTCGACTGGCAAGGCACACCAGACCAACTAAAGTCCAGCGAGCAATAATCAAATTGATTTATTTGGTTTTTTCCGGGATCCTGGTGTACCTTGCCAGTTGAAAAGACCTGAACATTTGGGGCCACAGAAATTGGCGGATGTCAGTCGCAGCGATCGTGTAAATTTTAAACTATAGCTTACGATGGGTGATGTGATATTTTAGTGTGATAATTTGGTTGTGTCTAGTGTGTGCCACGTGGTTTAGTGGTTACACACCTGCATCACCATCAATCAGGACCATCAATTTTGAAGATGGAGGTTCAGAATGCTCTTAACCATATGAAATCTGGCAAGACCCCCGGTTCAGACAGCATCACAACATAAATGATTAATACTTCAGAAGAATATTGAATAGATAAAGTTACCAGACTCCTGAATACCATAGATGATACTGGAGATATACCTCATGAATTATGTAATTCTGTATTTATTGCAATCCCAAAGAAATCAGGCGCCTTGGAATGTGATCAGCATCAAACAATTAGTATAATGAGCCACATCATGAAGATTTTGTTAAGAATTATCATGCAAAGAGTTAGGAAGAAAATACAACCTGAAATAGGAGAGGAACAATGTGGGTTTGTAGAAGGCAAGGGTACAGTAAATGTTGTGTACATACTGAGAACAGTAATTGAATGTTCTATAGAAGTAAACAAAGATCTACACCTTTGCTTTATTGACTACACATAGGCTTTCGATAAAGTGAGACATGTCGACATGATAAGGATTCTTGAAGATCTACGAATTGATGGAAAAGACCTTAGACTTGTAAAAAACATATATTGGAAACAACAAGCTGCCATAAAAATTGATAATGAAGTAGGTCAATATCAGCCTTTTAAGAGAGGTGTGAGACAGGGGTGTGTAATGTCTCCAGATCTTTTTTCCCCTGACAGTGAATATATTTTCAGAAATATAGAAGATATGAAAGGAATCAACATTGGGGGACTTAGATATCTTGATTGCAGACAATGAACAGTACCTGCAAAATTTAGTAGATGCGGTTGTTACACACAGTGTAACTATAGTATGTCCACATTTGTTTGCCTTCATTCACTATCAATTATTTTGAAAACTGTCTGTTGCATCGTTATGAAATTTTTCCTGCCGTCTTATATTTACCCCCACCCAAGGAATATGTCTTTGATAGGTCAAAAAACAACTTAAATCGTTGAAAGCGGCGACATTCCTTTGATGTTTTGCTTAACAACTAGCGATTTCTCGCTAAAAAGTTATGTTTACGGTAATGGGGACATGCAAATTCAGATGACAAACAAAGGCGTATCCGGATTCGTATGGGAGTGGGTGCAATGAAAGAAGTAGCTTACAATCGACAGGGTCGGCTGCATTGCATTGGGTTTTTACCCCATATGGCTCAGTTTCTTTCCGCAGTGCGGAAAGCGTCGCACAAAGCACGAACTCCGTAGCTCCAGCGACGACCCTCGGGAGTGTCCGGAAAAAAATACATTCTTGAAATGAAGGACGCGGCCCGGAATCGAACATACAAGGTAGGTAGGCAGAAAGGTAGGTGGGTGGATGGCTGGCTGGGTGGGTCGGTCGGTCGGTCGGCCGGCCGGCAGGCAGATAGATAGATAGGCAGGCGGGCAGGTAGGTAGGCAGATAGATAGATGTCGGTCGGCAGGCAGGTAGGCAGATAAATAGATAGATAAGCAGGCGCGCGGGCGGGCAGGCAGGCAGACAGATAGATCGATAGATAGATAGATATCGGTCAGTCGGCAGGCAGGCAGGCAGATAGATAGATAGATGCCGGCAGACAGGCAGGTAGGCAGATAGATAGATAGATACACAGATAGATAGATAAGCAGGCGGGCGGGCAGACAGATCGATAGATAGATAGATAGACAGACAGACAGATAGATAGACAGACAGATAGATAAGCAGGCGGGCAGGCAGATAGATAGATAGATAGATCCCCGCCAGAAGCCGGGCCTTGTCAGCTAGTTTATTTATATAATCACGTTTCATGAAAGAACCCCCATTTGGAGACACCTGAATCTTCGCGCTGTTTGTTTCAAAACGGAAATCACGTGAAAATTTAAAAAAATGCCGGGACGTCTCTTGGTGAAGCTGTAATACTGTTAAAATCATGGACGTAATCTCTAAGTCGTAATTAATATACCGCATATAAACTAACTTTGAAATCTGCTGTAAAAGCTCCAGAACAAATTTTTTTTTGTTGGGTGGACATAATGATAAGGTTATATACTAAATCTCATCATTTTCTCTCAGTTGGCTACTGAGATATTAAATTTTATATTGAGGCAAAAAAAAAAAAAAAAAAAAACACACACACTATAGGGTTAGAATTGAAGTGTAAGAAGACACAGATTATGGTCGTCACTAAGAAGGAAGAAATACCACAATGTAATATACAAGTAAATGGGCATATTCTTAAACAAGTGAATCGGTACAGCTATCTCAGAACAGTCATAACATCTTATGGGAGGTGCCTTGAAGAGATTAGAACAAGAATTGCCATGTCGAAGGTAGCCATTTGCAAGATGAAAAACATACTTACCAATAAAAAGATATCAATTGAAACGAGAAAAAGAGTGTTGAAGTTCTACATAGAACCTGTACTTTTATATGGATGTGAAGCGTGGACAATGAGCAGACAAGCTGAAAAACATCTGATGGCTGTGGAAATGTGGTTTCTGAGGAAAATGCAAAGAATACCATGGACAAACAGAAAAACCAATAACAAGTCCTGCAAGAAACAAATGAAGATCGTAAACTGATTAAAGACATTAGACGTATATAGTCAAAATTTTTTGGGCATGTCATGATAAGAAATGAATTGGAGAACTTGGTGACAACTGGCAAGATCGAAGAGAGGAGACCAAAGGGAAGACCAAGAAGTAAATACCTGGATGGCTTGGCCATGGAATGGTCGAGACATAAACACGGAGCTGATCCACGACTCTGGTGATCGAGTGAGATGGCAAAACATGAACGCACATGCTTATCGGCATGGCACATGATGGATGGATCTGATCTGAACCAATCTAGTCAAGAGTATATATACCAAGCACTACCGATGGCCATATCCCCTTTGTGCCATCTGCGTCTATTTCATGTTACACATTCCCAGTTTTAATTTCCAGCTGTAGTCCGTTTTACAGCTGTATTTAGTCTGCATTGTCAGTGTTATTTCATTATCCGTCTGTCACTCCCTTTCACAGGTAAATTGCCTCTATTCATCCACTTGTAACCGTTGACCGTAGTCAGGTTGTAATGTCCAGTCACGGGCCAGTCTCCCATCTGCATGGTTCATTTCACACTCTATTCACTCGCTGGACTTGGCATGTTATCGGCGCGACGGTCCTAGGCCGACTAATGTCTCCGTGAACCTGTATGTTTTTTCAAGCCTGAGCAGTTCCCCTGAGCCGTGTCAAATGGGCGATTAGGCTCTCGGAGTAGACTGCGAGTTTTACAACTCTTTTGATAAAACAAGCTGCTTGCGTTATGCTTTTGATGCACAATTTGGTGTCATATCTGGATAGCCACTGCGAAGCGTGATTTTATTCCTCTTGTTTTCCTTCCTCTCTTGTTGAATACTTCCATGTAGGAAAGCATTCTGGTGCAACATGCGGCATTCTGTCACAGCAGTATTTGCTCAAGATCATTCTCAGAATGGATCAGATCTTTTTAGTCATCCCTAGTTGTGAAGACTGTAAAAACTGAATATATATGGCTTATGCAGGGTGTAGGTATCATGATGACGTAACCATTCCTCTAAGATATAAAACAAAACTTCATTGATAGGATTCATGTCTGTAAAAGATGTGTGTGTGTGTGTGTGTGTGTGTGTGTGTGTGTGTGGGTGGATGCCTGAATGCCTGCCTGCTTGCCTGTGTGTTTCTGTTTCTATGTCTGTCTGTCTGTGAGTATCTGTGTGTGTGTGTCTGTGTCTGTGTCTGCCTGTGTGTCTATGTTTATCTGTCTGTGTTTGTGTATCTGTCTGTGTATGTCTCTCTATGTATATGTCTGTGTGTGTGTGTGTGTGTCTCTGTGTGTGTCTGCTTGTCTGTGTGTGTCTGTCTTTTTGTCTGTCTGTCTGTCTGTGTCTGTGAATCCCTCCTTATTGATTCCCGGGCAGAGGAGGTTCATCAGCCTTGGTTGGTATCTCCTCTAAGAGGGGAAGCTCTACATCTCAAACGTTCTCTGCCTTGCGGGTATACCCAGATGGGAAAGGCTTCGTTAGTAAACCCAGAGGACACTGAGGTCACGCCCGTGTGTTGCCGGGGCCAATAAGGGGAGCAAAGAATAGTAATACTGTTGCCTATCATGCACGTCGTAAGAGGCGACTAAGGTGGCTATGGTTCCGTCGCACTGCTACTGAGTGAGTGCGTGGCGCGACACTGTGAGCTGTGAATTTCACGTGGAATGCTTTTGCATCTATCCGCGGTTGTTTTTCGCGTGAACTGCATGTTCGGAACGATGACGGCCGGCTGTTGCTGGATTGACTGGTTTGCCTTTTCGGTTCACGAGTGCATTTTTCAAGAGACTCCTGGACACATGGACCACAACTTATACACCTAGCAACAAGAAAAAAAAAGAAAAAAAACCGGCCCTAAGGCTGGGAATATGGGGAATATGGAACGTAAGAACCATGGCCCCTGGCATCTCATATGATCTAAATGAGATTGTCGATGCCCGTAAAACAGCAGTGATAAACAACGAACTACTCAGGTAGGGGATAGACATTGTCGCCCTGCAAGAGACCAGACTCTCAGAATCTGAAAACATCAAGGAGAGGGATTTCACTTTCTACAGGCACGGCAAGCCGGGCGGAGAGACTCGGGAGCATGGAGTTGGCTTCGCTATCAGAAAAAAAGATGCTAAAGTCCATAATACCACCAAGTGATGGCACTGAAAGAATACTGAAGCTCCAACTCCAAACAGAAGCAGGCTCAGTTAGTATTATGAGCGTTTACGCCCCAACACTAATTGCGGCATCAGAATCTAAAGATAAGTTTTATGGCGACCTTAGCAAAGTGGTCAGTGAAACACCAGAGAAGCAACATCTTTTTATCCTGGGGGATTTCAACGCCATGGTTGGTTCCGACCACAAATCTTGGCCTTCATGTCTAGGACAGTTTGGCGTTGGGAAGATCAACGACAATGGACAACGTCTCTTGGAATTCTGCAGCCGTCATAATCTGTGCTTAACCAACACCTTCTTGACACAAAACCAGCAGCACAATGTGTCATGGATAAAAAAAAAACTGGCACCAACTCGACCTGGTGATCACCAAACGCAGCAATCTCCGCAATGTACGGCTGACTCTCAGCTATCATAGTGCTGACTGCGATACAGATCATTCACTCGTTTTCAGCAAGTGAAGATAAAGCAAAAGAGGATATACAGAAACAGAACAGAAGGAAGACCACGCATCGACACCAGCGGCACGCAAAACAAAGAGAAGGTCAACAAATTCACCCAGGCTTTGGCGGAAACTCTGCTTGGCCCCACAAATGGAACTGCCACTGAAAGATGGTGTCATTTGCGCTACACAATCTACAACACAGCTATATCAACATTTGGCAAGAAGCAAAGTCAACCGATTGGTTTGAAGCACACTCTAAAGAGATTCTCCCAGTCCTGGAGATAAAAAGCATTCTCAGTGTATAAAACATCACCTTCAGAGAAAACAGTGCAGGCACTGCGAACGGCTAGAAATAGAATTCAACAGACCGCAAGAAAATATGCGAACAGGTAGTGGCTACAGCTTTCTGTGCACATTCAAACTTCCGCAGACACTGGAAATATAAGAGGTATATACGAGGGCATCAAGCAAGCTGTCGCCTCATTAAAAAATAAAGTGGCCCCTTTACGATCAATAGAGGGGGTAATCATAAAAGATCGAGCGAAACAAATGGATGGGTAGAACACTACTCAGAGCTATACTTATACTCAGTGGAGAACACTGTCGGAGAAGAAGCTCTGGAAGCCATTGGGCAACAGTCCACCTGCATGCCCTAGATAACGAACCGAGCCTCACAGAAATCAGCTTAACACTAGACACTCTCAAATCCAGCAAGACAATTACATAAATAAATAAACACACAAAGTATTATTTGACGCTCATAGAAGGAGAAGGAAGTAGAGACCAGAAGACGCACTAGAAAACATAAAATTTGAAATCTATAGTTACCGACTGGGATCGAACCTGTCGCCTCCAAATGACGACGGCGCCTTGCTGTAGGAATAAGTGTACTTCGACGCACCACCAGCGACACCAGAAAAAGATAGTTTCCACCTGAAATTTTAAAATGTGGCAAAGAAACGATCCTAGAACTGTATGCAATGCTTCAGCTCTGCTGGACAGAAATATCAAACAACTATAGAGGCATTTCCTTCATTGGAGGCAAGATTTTCGCTCGAGCAATCCTAAAAAAGATTATACATTATTGCTGAAAGAATCTACCCCGAAACACAGTAGTAGTATATAATCTGGTATTTGATTAGCATTTTAGGTGCAGCACCTTCGAGGTGACGTTATATTTTACTATATGAAGAGTACTAGCACCTACGCCGTGACGTCACAAAATCAGACCTCATTTTTTTCAAATTGCCCGCGTTTTGGGATTTAACTACTTCCGGTCCTTGGTACTTTCGGTTTCTTGGTACTTCCGGTGTGTCTCCCAGGGCGAGGCGAGGCGAGGCACCAAGAACGCTTCCGGTTTGGGGGATAAAACCGTCAAGATTTGATTATTAAACAGTAAATTACATACGACATAAGTTTTTTAATAACCGTGTGTGTGTATGTGGGGGGGGGGGGGGTTGTGTGGGATAGATCGAGGTCGAGGAATGGACCCTTATTCCGACTATGAGCATTTGCACACAGTGGTCCACCAGCCTCACAGCTACTGGGAGGAGGTGTGTTGTTTTATGATCAGCTCGGCCCCTGACCAGACCAAGTGCAGTAAAGGCAATACTACAATTTGATCTTAGCCAAATGATTGGTAGACAATATGGTCGTCACTAGGTAGAACGAAATACCACAATGTAATATACAAGTAGATGGGAATATTCTTCAACAAGTGAATAGGTACAATTATCTCGAAATAGTAATAACATCTGATGGGAGATGCCTTGAAAAGATTAGAACAAGAATCGCCATGGCAAAAGTAGCCTTTAGCAAGATGAAAAACATACTGACTGTCAGCGTCTCAGAAAAGCACAGGCACCCTTAGTTCGTCATTCTGTACGCTACAGTGAGTTTCTTCACATGCAATCGAAGTTATCAAACGTCGCATGTGGGTGAATATCATTTATTTATGCATAATAGCAATATCAACAAGATTCGTGCATTATATCACAATTCACGCACATATGGCAGTTAATTCATCACATCACTTTATGTACATCAATACTAATTAATACTCAGCCATAGCAGTCATGCAATCACCAAACCCCGCACTCAATGCTCTCTATCTTAACTCGGCAAGACTAGCTCTCACTCCCGCAATCAATACACTCACTCCTCGAACACATGCGTTTTCCCTCTAACGTGTCCAGTCGCAGTCTTCGTCTGCAGCCTTCTGGTGTTGGGCCTGCTGGTCACATGGTGCTTGACCCCGTGTGTCCCGGAATAGTCGGGCTGTATCAGTTGTCTCGCCGTACTGCTGTCCGGTCTTGTCTCAGGTCCTTAAGTGCAAGGTAGTCCCGTCTACGTCCCTATGTCCTGTTTATACCTTGTGTCCTGTTTATAGCTAGGTCTTGTTGTCCCGTCTACGTCCTGTCTATGACATCTCTATTGTCCTGTCTATGCCATATCTATTGTCCTGTCTATGACACATCTCCTGTCCTGTCTCTAATATCTCTATTGTCCTGCATGTGTCCTGTCTCTATTCCCCAACACGCTGACACTGACCAATAAAAAGATGTCAACAGAAACGAGAAAAAGAGTGTTGAGGTGCTACATAGAACCTGTACTTTCATATGGATGTGAAACTTGGACAATGAGCAGTCGAGCTGAAAAACATCTGATGGCTGTAGAAATGTGGTTTCTGAGGAAAATGCAAAGAATACCATGGACAGACAGAAAGACCAATGAACAAGTCCTTCAAGAAACAAATGAAGATCGTAAACTGATTAGAGACATGAGACGTAGACAGTCAACATTTTTTGGGCATGTTATGAGAAGAAATGACTTGGAGAACTTGGTGACAACTGGTAAGATCTAAGGGAACAAACCAAGGGGAAGACCTAGAAGCAAATTGCCGGATGGCTTGGTCTCTTGGCATGGTTGAGACAGAAACACGGAGCTGACTCACGACACTGGTGGTCGAGTAAGATGGCAAAATATGACCACCCGCGCTTATCGGTATAGCACACGATGGATGAATGGAGTAAATCAGGGAACGTCAGGAAATAGACTAAGGTGATATTATGGCTTTAAATTTTATATAGGATGCACATTCAATCAATCAATCAATCATGTGCCATGCCGGAAAGCGTGGGCGGTCATGATTCGCCATTTCACTCGATCACCAGATTATGCACATTAGCATAAATAAATATATAACATATAAAATTGTTTTATTCCTAGTAGGTTTAACATAAAATACTAGTCTAATAATTACACAGTCAATTTAAATGACAAACCCAATGAATTTTGTAAAATAATCATTAAAATATTTTTTTTAAAATAGTACAGTGAAGTATTTCCCTTGGCAAGTATTGTTTTCAAAATTATATCAAGGGATGCAACTCACGATAATAAATCAACTGGATTATTGCGGTTTCTTCTTTTGTCTAGCGGAAAATTGTTCTTTTTTAAATAGCCGTGTGTGCACGTGTGTGTGTTTGCGACGTAGGCATGCGTATGTGTTGTGTGTGTGTTTGTGTGTGTGTGTGTGACTGATCGCTATACAGGCCTACAATGATATCAAAACAACGGGTCAACTTTTAAAAGTAAACTAGGCCCAACCTAACCGTAATTACGTGCGCTTAATTCAATTCCGAGCGTCTGACATAAATATCACATATGTGTGAATGTTAGTAGTACGGGATGGTGTTATCGACTCACATTTCGGGTCGCCTCTGAATCCTAAATACTTTCTTATATCGCTTATGTGTTAGCACAACAAGCCTTAATAAGACGAATTTTCAAATCTCATGCGGAAAGATATATAACTGCTACCGTTTTGTATATGTAAAATGATAAACTTCTTCTTCTTCGTTCATCCGGAGTTTTTTTTCGGACGTGATTGCGTTGTGCCTGTTTACAGCAGAGCTGCATTCTTGCGCCGTTAGGCCGACACATCCGACTTCTGCGGGCATTTGTTGACCGGGTTAACCTTCCCGGGGGGTTTCTTAGGACGTTAGACACTCACTGTTGTGGTGTTATCTCCCATCCCAGCTGGCCCATATAGAACAGCCAAAGGCATCCTGGTCGGCCCTCAAGGGAAGGCAGGGGCAGACCATGGGCATTCCCCGCCATCCAAGGAGGCTTCCATAATTGCAGAGCCAACACACAGCGCTCTGGTACTGGGCTCACCCAAGGAATCGTCACGTCCTGCACATGGCTGCTTAGCCTCACTTCCGTATATTGGGCCTTCCGTTCACCATAGGCTGTTCTTCCAGAAGCCAGAAGAATGCAGTTTGCAGATGACATCCACACAGTGAGCTTTCGATTCGGACTTTCCACGTAATGGATTTGCTATCCAAGCAATATTCCATTTTGTGCCACTAGGACGCTTTTTCCACCTTTTATGAAGCCCACACAGTGAGCTTTCGATTCGGTCTTTCCACGTAATGGATTTGCTATCCAAGCAATATTCCATTTCATGCCTCTGGGAGGCTTGTGTAACCGACATACCTGTGGTATGAAGTGTGGCAGTCTAAATACTTCTTCATGTACATTTAAATGTCAACCTGAATACAGTTAAAGTAAGCTGCAGTCGACTTGAGCTTGTTGATATCTCCATAAAGCTTGTCCTCGAATGAAGCAGGTGTGGGCCAAAATATCTTTCTCTGTTCTGCATATATTGGGCACTCTTGCAGCAAATGTTTAGCTGTCATTTTACCAGTTCCACAATTACATTCATCTGTATCTCCTATCTTTAGTTTATTGAACAAGTGGTATTTCAGCCTGTTATGTCCTGTGCGTAGTCTGAAGATTGCTACTTGTTCTCTTCGGTCGAGTTTGTAATATGCATCATCCTTCTGGTGGCCTGGATGCTCTAATTCCCATTTGGTTCTATAAGTGCTTTTGATCAACCTCTTTGCCTCATTATAGGTTATGTCTATGTCAGGCTGTGGTAGTCGTCCGCCCTCTTTTGCCAGTCTGTCAGCCTCTTCATTTCCAGGTATACTGCAATGTGATGGGATCCACTGTATTACAACTTTTTTGGATTTCTGGCATAGACCATGGAGTGCTGCTCTTAGGTCAGCTAGTTCTGTGCTGTTTTTGCTCTTCAGTATTGAGACAGCTGACTTTGCATCTGTAAAGATAGCTATTTGTGTCTCTTTATTTTCCTCCATCAAGAGCATTTCTGCTGCAGTTTTCAGAGCCTCTACCTCCGCTTTGAAGTTACTTGAAAACTTTCCAGTTGCCACTGAATGTGTTTTTTTCACTCCATTTTTTAAATTTAGGAGAATTCCTTCTCCTCCATTCTCTACTGAATTTTTGGCTGATCCATCTGTATATGCATGGGTCCAATTGCTGCTTGGGTAATGTTCTTTTATGTAGTTTAGGGTTATTTCTCTTCTTTCGGTTTCATGCTGAGTGTTCTTTTTCTCAATACCAGGAATGTTTTCTATCATCTCAGGCAGTTGCTGCTGTCTCCAAGCTGGGAACTTGTCTGCATTGTAAATGGGTTTGACTGTTGATATGTTAAGTATGGGATCTGCCCTAATTTTTCGTTTTGCAGTTTCTACAAAGTTGCTACGCTTTAGTCTTCCCTTTCCAAAACCACTAAACCTTTTATACATAGGGTGGTCTGTCAATCTTCTAAATTTTTCAGCTTGTTGCTGGGCTCTGCTATCTCTTCTATCCTGCATTGGTTGTAAACAAGTTATCTTTTCTAGTTCATTAATAGGCGTTGTCTTCAGGCTTCCAGTTATGATTCGCATTCCTTGATTTTGGACTCTACTTATTTTGTTAAAGTTTGACTTAGCTGCTGTTGCCCAAGCTGCAATGCCATATTCCAGTACTGGACTCACCCGTCCAGTATATAACTTCTTGAGAACTTTCTCATCTGCTCCCCACGTTGTACCAGCAAGCTTTTTCATGATTGCCATTCTTTGCCTTGCTCTTGTTCGATTTTTCTCAACCTGTGTCTTCCATGTCAGCCGACGATCAAAGGTGACTCCTAGATAGTTTGGATTTTCTTCATGGCGCAATATTTTTCCATTCAATACCAGCTTAGGTTGCTGAGTTTTAGTTGAGAGGGGGAACACTGTGCATGTTGTTTTCTCCTCACTTATCTTCACTAGCCATGATTTTGACCAGTCCTCTAGCGCTAATAAGGCTTGCTGTATTCTGCTGTTAGCTGTACTAATATATTCTTCAGATGTCCATATGGCTAGGTCATCTGCAAAGGATGATGTGTGTACTCTGGCTGGAAAATTTTCCGTGATGTCGTTTATATATGCTAGGAATAATGTTGGTGAAAGAACTCCTCCTTGGGGGACACCTTGCTCCAACAGCAGATTTTGCTGGTTTGTCCTTGTACTTTTGTCCTGGCAGTTCTGTTCTCAAGGTAGTGGCTGATCCATTTGTACATTTTCCCACAAACATGCATTTTTTGCAGTTTTACTTTCAGTCCTTCCTTCCATACTTTATCAAATGCTTTTTCTAAATCTATCCAGACTGCTAGTGTGTGCTTTTTCTCTTGGAAGGCATCCTCTATTTCCTGAGCTATATAGGTTATTTGATCTTCAGTGGATCTGTACTTTCTGAATCCTGCTTGGTGAGGTGTTAAGAGTTGGTTTTCTTCCAGATGCCATGTTAGCCTGCCATTGATAATGCGTTCCATTAATTTTCCTACACAGCTAAGAAGACTGATAGGCCGATAGCCATTTGGTTCTTCCAGCTCTTTTCCTTTCTTTGGGACTGGTATTAGTATAGCTTCCTTCCATGCCTGTGGGACTATTCCCCTCTTCCAGCTGTAATTTAGGACTGCTAGTAGTTTCTTTTTTGCCTTAGTGCCTAGTCCTATTAGCATTTCATTTGTGATTCCATCCTTTCCTGGTGATGTCTTCTTTTTTAGGGTATTCATTGCCTGTTCCATTTCTTCCATTGTTAGATTTGCCATCATATATTCTGCTGCTGTCTCTGTATATCTATGATGTATCTGTTTATCTTTGATTGCTTTCTTCTGTTCGGCTGTAATATCAATGTGGTTTGCACTGGCATAGTGTTCCATTAGTGCATTTGCAGCCTTTTTTCCTGTAAGCAAGGCATTTCCTTGTTTAATTGTTATTTGTTTGTTTCTAGGTCCTTCATTGTTCATGGCTTTCACTAGTTTCCATAGTTTGTTTCCATCCCTGTCAAAATTCAGGTTTTCTGTTTTTTTCCTCCAACAATCTCTTGTTGTTTGATTTACTGTTCTTTTATATTTTGCTGAGATGGCTTTGAGAGAGATGTTCGCTTCAGTTGTTTGTTCTCTCTCTGCGGTCTTCCTAGCATCTTCAACTTTGTCCTCCAAAATTTGTAGTTCTTCAGTCCAGTATGGTTTGTAATTTTTCCTCGCTCCTCTTGGAATAGACTCAGTGGCCGCCTGTATTATTGCTCTGTTTAGACTTTCCACCATTTGCTTCATGTTGCCATATCGTGTATTTATGTTTTCACAATATTTGTCTGTTAGTATGACAAATCTGTCCCAATCTGCTCGTTTGTAATTCCAACGGGGCAAAGGCTTTTGCTCCTGTGGAACATACTCCATATTTATTACAAGCTTGATTGGTCTGTGGTCACTACCTGCTAATTGGTCAAGCACATGGCGATCGATTTTGTGGAGGATGTCTCCTGTGCAGAAAGCTAAGTCTGGAGTAGAAGTGGTAATCCATCTTCTGGAGTTGAAGCTCGGTGTGTTATCCACTTTGTTGAGTAGATGGAGATTTGAGCCTGTTTCCCAGTCCTCCACTTCATCTCCTCTTTTGTCAGTATCTGGGTATCCCCATCTTTCTGAACGGCTATTAAAGTCTCCGACAACAATGCAATTTGTGTCAGTTATTTCCATGTTTGAGAGTGTAAGATCCTTATCTGCCGGGCTATACAGATTGTAAATTCTTATTTTCACGTCCTTTATCATTATATCAACACCTATAATTTCCGTTTGGTTGTCAGAGATCACAGATACTTCGCTGCAAGGTATTGTATTTCGTGTAAGTATTACAACTCCTCCTTTGTGTCCTTCGCGGTCGAAACGTGTGGCCTGATATCCCTCGACTGAAAATGTGCGATTGGCGTTGAGGTGTGTCTCTTGAATGCATGCCACATCTATTCTATCTTTATGAAGACGCTGTGTTAGGGAGGCTTTCTTGTTATAAACTCCTTCTGCATTCCATTGTAGTATGTTGAGTGTCCGGGGTGTTTGGTCAATAGCTCTTAACCTACTCCTCTGTGCCTTGACTCCACAGCACAGGGGAAGGTGACCACCAGTAGTCATGGGTGGACCCCCTCGAGGCAGGGGACCCGGCACTATCACCGCCTGATGGGACTTCACGGGATTAGCACCATAACGATTAATTTTCATCTGTGGCATCATGAAATGATAAAGTTACGTTGCACTTCTTTGTCAAGCCTGTTGCTCAGTACATCCGATTTCGACAAGCATTTGTTCGGGATGCTTTCCCTAACCTTTGACTGTCCCCAGTCTACCTACAAGACAGCAGGTTTGTGCGTCACTTCGTCTGGTCCCTCTCCCTTGACCTGTCCGACATGGGTGACCCTACCAGTAGCTGTGCTACCGTTGGCATAGCTCTTAGGGTCATTGGAACGCTCAAGCCCCTCTACCTCGTCAAGGTGGACGCACGGCAGAGGGGAAATGATAAACTGTAATTATTAAAGTAATATGTTTTTAAAAAAATAGTATTTTTGATGTGTAAAGTGAAAAGTAAAGATGGCGATATGTGTTAGGAGGTATATCATTAACAATTTAGATGCATATTTACGGATCCGATCGTCAGAAGGCCTTAGATTTTTCCAGATATATCTATTGTAAAGTAACCGATTATATATTATAATGGCAGTAATTACTGTCTGTAGTGGATGGGACATAAACACGGTCATAATACCAATGGCGAAGTAGTAGAGACATAAGACTCTTTCTTGGGCTGTGTGATGGCATACAACCAGTCACACGGCACGTGTCTAAGGAATACATCCGATCACTTGGTTAACGACTACAACCGGACCGAGTGGAGTGTTTCATAAACAGGATCACATGCATAACGATACATGCGGAACGCGTGGGTAATGGTTACCTCGGATCAAAAATGGCGGTGCTTCCGAAGACATGTGTAAGAAGTACATCCAGTGCACGTGCTCGCTGGCTAAAGCCGGTCAAAGATGGCGGTACATCCTGTAAATAAAATCGTGATACATCAAAGACACGTGGGTAATGGTTACGTACAGTCAAAGATGGCGTCGCATTTGGTCACATGCGTAATGATACACCCGACACACATGCTCACTGGCTAAACATATCAAAGATGGCGCTGCTTTCTGTCAAAAGCTTAAGGATACATCCGGTACACATGGGTAATGGTTACATGCGATCAAAGATGGCGTCTCATCTGGTCACATGTGTATTAGTACATCTAGAACACGTGGCTAAGAGGGGTACTATAAAAAGGGTATCATGTCGGTTGTCGAACTATGGAACCTAACTCTTGATGATCACCATCTATGTGAGTGATTGCAATACCTCGTCAACAGAGCATCCGGAGTCTAAAGTGGTCATCCTTCTCTCTCTTTTCTTTGGTCGTGTCGGCCTATGGTCACCGAGTAACACCAAGTGACAGCCCAGCATCATAAACATAAGACAGTTTCGACTGTAGTGTACACAACTATAATCAAGTCATCACAATGTCCAACTAAGTCTGTCGGATTGAAGAGATGTAATCATCGATGTCAGTCTGGGAAGACCTTCTTTAATTAACAGATAGCGGCTCATACAGCGATGAGTGTTTAGCGCATTTTGTCAGCTGCACACACGAACACAACAAGCTGTCGCGGCTCAACCTTAGGTGTCGCATTTAACACGACAGTTCACTAGCTGTCCTGACCACCGAAGTTATCACGGCTCAGATCATGCATTTTACACTGTCATTACCTCCGTGTGTGTCTGTACGAGACTTTGCATCTTTCCCGAGAAACACATTTCAAATGCCAATATATGTTTCAAAGCTTGTCTGCTCATTGTTCTACTTTCACATCCAGACAAAAGTACAGATTCTATATAGCACTTCAACATTCAAATAAGAAAATATGTTAGCCAAATGGAAGAAAATATCGGCCAAACTTATAAATATCTCGTCCAAACTTATGAAAAGTAGGAAACGTTAACCAAATGTGAAAAAATATCCGTCAAAGAGATAAATATTTCAACTAAACTTTTAAATAGTTCAGGCAAACTTATGAAATGTAGGAAAATGTGTTAACCAGATGGGAAGAATGTCGACCAAACTTATGAATATCTCCGCCAAACGTATGAAAAGTAGGCAACTTTGTTAATCAAAGGCGAAAAATATCCGTCAAAGAGAGAAATATTTATACTATACTTATAAATAGGTCAGCCAAACTTATAAAAAGTAATCTGTTACCAAATGTAAATAAAATATTTGCCAAGTAAGGAAATATTGCGTCGAAACTTATAAACAAGAGGAGAATGTGTTACACAATAGGGAAAAAATATTGATCAAGTAAAGAAATATAGCATCCAAATTTATAAACAGTATGACACTTTGTTAACCAAAAGTGCAAAATATTTTCCTAGTAAAGAAATATTGCAGCCAGTCTTATGAAAAGTAGGTTTATGTGTTACCCAAAGGTGAAAAATGTTGACCAAAATAGGAAATAGCTGGTCCAAACTTATGAAAAGTAGGAAGCGTTGTTAACCAATTGTGAAAAATATCTGCCAAGTAAAGAAATAAGATATACCTCATGAATTATGTAATTCTGTATTTATTGCAATCCCAAAGAAATCAGGAACATTGGAATGTGATCAACATCGAACAATTAGTATAATGAGTCACATCACGAAGATTTTGCTAAGAATTATCATGCACAGAGTTAGGAAGAAAATACAACCTGAAATAGCCGGGAAGGTTAACCCGGTCAACAAATGCCCGCAGAAGTCGGATGGGTCGGCCTAATGGCTCAAGAACGCAGCTCTGCTGTAAACAGGCACAACGCAATCACGTCCGAAAAAAAAACTCCGGATGAACGCAGCAGAAGAAGAAGAATACCTGAAATAGGAAAGGAACAATGTGGGTTTGTAGAAGGCAAGGGTACAGTGAATGCTGTGTACATACTTAGAACAGTAATTGAACGTTCTGCAGAAGCAAACAAAGATCTACACCGCTGCTTCATTGATTACACAAAGGCTTTCGATAAAGTGGGACATGATAAGGATGCTTGAAGATCTACAAAGTGATGGAAAAGACCTCAGACTTGTAAAAAGCATATATTGGAAACAGCAAGCTTACATCAGAATTGATAATGAAGTACGTCAATATCAGCCTATTAAGATAGGTGTGAGACAGGGATGTTTCCAGATCTGTTTTCCCTGTACAGTGAACATATTTTCAGAAATTTAGAAGATATGGAAGGAATCAACATTGGGGGACGATACATCAATAGCATTAGATACGAAGATGATACACTCTTGATTGCAGACAATCTTCACTAGGAAGGTAGAAATACCACAATGTAATATACAAGTTAGTGGGCATATTCTTAAACAAGTGAATCGGTACAACTATCCTGGAACAGTCATAACATATGATGGGAGATGCCTTGAAGAGATTAGATCACGAATCACCATGGCGAAGGTAGCCTTTTGCAAGTTGAAATACATACTGACCAATAAAAAGATATCAATTGAAACGAAAAAGGGTGTTGAGGTGCTACATAGAACCTGTACTTTTATATGTATGTGAGGCGTGGACAATGATCAGACAAGCTTAAAAACATCTGATGGTTGTGGAGATGTGGTTTCTGGGGAAAATGCAAAGAATACCATGGACAGATAGAAAGACCAATGAATAAGTCCTTCAAGAAACAAATGAAGATCGTAAAATGATTAGAGACAATAGATGTAGACAGTCAAAATTCTTTGGGCATGTTATGAGAAGAAATGAATTGGAGAACTTAGTGACAACTGGCAAGATCGAAGGGAACAGACCAAGGGGAAGACCAAGAATTAAATACCTGGATGGCTTTGCCACGTGGCATGGTCGACAAAGAAACACGGAGCTGATCCGTGACTTTGGTGATCGAGTGAGATGGCAGAACATGACCGCCCACGCTTATCGGCATGGCACATAATGAATGAATGAAAGAAATATTGCGCATAAACTTATAATAGTGGGTAAACCATCTTTGATGTTAACCAAATGAGAAAAATACTGACCAAAATAGAAAATATCGCATCCAACCTTATAAAACCATAGAAAACTTTGTTAATGAAAGGGGAAAAATATTTGCCTAGTAAAGAAATATTGCGGCCAAACTTATAAAAAGTATGAAAATTTGTTAACCAAGTGGGGAAAATGTTGACCAAAATAGAAAATATATCGCCCAAACTTATGAAAAGTAGGAAAATTTGTTAACCAACTGGGAACAATATTGGCGAGGTAAAAACATATTTCAACCAAATTGTTAATCCAAATGTGAAAAATATATTTTCTAACCTACTGGAGATAATCGTCTGTCCCGTATGCAAATAACAGCTGTATTTCAGAAAATGAAAAGTATTTTATGCAATAAGTCATTTTCGTTGAATGAAAAAAAAAATCAACACTAAAATTGTACACTAATTAAAAATTAATTCTCTTTATTGTTTCCAATTTGAATGTTTGTTTAGAAATTTAATTGTTAATTTTTGTACAATTTTATTATTGAAAGTTTACTTTTTTTCATTAAACGATAGTGACTTATTGCATAAGATACTTTTCATTTTCTGAAATACAGATGTTGTTTGCATAGGGGACAGACGATTATCTCCAGTAGGTTGGGAAATATATTTTTCACATTTGTTTAACAAAGTTTCCTACTTTTCATAAGTTTGGATGCGATATTTCTGTACTTGAACAATGTTTTTCCCCTTTGGTTAATACATTTTCCTACTTTTCATAAGTTTGGACGAGATATTTCCAAATTTGGTCAACATTTTCCCCATTTAAATAACACATTTTCCTATTTTTCATAAATTTGGATGCGCTATTTCTTTACTTGAAAAATATTTGTCCCCTTTGGTTAATAAATTTTCATACTTTTCATAAATGTGGATGAGCTGTTTCCTATTTTGGTCAACATTGTTCTCCTTTGGTTAACAAAGTATCCTACATTTTATACGTTTGGCCGCAATATTTCTTTACTAGCCAAAGATTTTTCACCTCTGGTTAACAAAGTTTCCTACTTTTTATAAATTTTGATGCGATATTTCTTTACTTGGTCAATATCTTTCCACCTTTGGGTAACATATTTTTCTACTTTTTATAAAATTGGGCGGAATATTTCTTTACTTGGCAAATAGTTTTCATATTGGTTAACAAATGTTCCTACTTTTTATAAGTTTGCATGAGCCGCTATCTGTTAATTAAAAACAAGTCTTCCCATACTGACGTCGGTGATTACATCTCTCCTATCCGAAGACTTAGTTGGACACTGTGACGACTTGGTTATAGCTGTGTATACTACAGTCGAAACTATCTTATGTTGTATTGATGCCTGGCTGTCGCTTGGTGTTACTCGGTGACCATAGGCCGGCACGACAATAAAAAAGAGAGAGAAAAGTGACCATTTTAGACTTTGGATGCTCTGTTGACGAGGTATTGGAATCACTCACATACATGGTGATCATAATGAGTTAGGTCCCCTGGTTCGACAACCGATAGGACAACCTTTTTATAGTATCCCTCTTAGCCACGTGGTCTAGATGTACCATTACACATGTGACCAGATGCGTCTCCATCTTTGATCGGATGTAACCATTACCCAGATGCACCGAATGTATCCTTATGCTTGTTACAGGAAGCAGCGCCATCTTTGAAGGTTTAGCCAGTGAGCATGTGTATCGAATGTACGATTAGACATATGACCGCATGCGACTCCATATCTGACCGGATGTAACCATTACCCACGTGTTTTGATGTATCTTTATGTTTGTGACAGGAAGCAGCACACCTACGTGGTTCGGTCGTAGCCATTACCCTCTTATCTCGGATGTGTCATTACACATGTGACCGGATGAGACGCCATCTTTGACCGGATGTAACCATTACCCACGGGTCTTTGATGTATCATGATGGTTGTGACAAGATGCACCGCCATCTTTGACCGGCTTTAGCCAGTGAGCACATGTGATCGGAAGCACCGCCATTTTTGATCGAAGGTAACCATTGCCCACGTGTTCCGCCTGTATCGATATGCATGTCACTGGATGCATCGTCATCTTTGACCGGCTTTAGCCAGTGAGCACTTGTACTGGATGTACCTCTTACACATGTGATCGGAAGCACCGCCATCTTTGATCGGAGGTAAAAAATTACCCTCGTGTTCCGCATGTATCGTTATGCATGTGATCCAGTGTATGTAACACCCCACGTTGTCCTGTTGTAGTCATTAACCACATGTTCGGATGTATTCCTTAGATTCGTACCTGTGTGACTGGTTGTACACCATCACACAGCCTAAGGACGAGTCTTATGTATCTACCACTTCGCCATTGGTAAGATGAAAGTGGTTAAGTCCTATCCACTAATTCATTCATTATTCATTCATTCATTCATTTAGTAGCATGTCCTTTGCAGAACCTCGCTCACATAATAACCTTCCGGAAAACCTCTCGATCATAAGCAAGATGTCCCGCGTCTGATACACCTGTCAACATCCCCAATAAGGCCTTAATAAGGCAATAGGAGTTAACACTAGTCTAGTAGGGGGACACCAGACAGGAGAGACACGAGCGCTGTTAATAGCCTCACAAGGAGACACAATTGTGTCAGACCAGAGGTCGAGGAGTACAAATGAGCGAGGGCTTTCCCCAAGTAATTGGGAAGCTTGTCCTTGCGAGTACCATGAAGGACCCGGTTACTCGTACTCACAGGCCAGCGTGCTGGCGAGACCATGCACGCAATAATAGCTACTGCACGGAGAAGAGTGTCCGTGCTTGTCCACGCAATGTGTAGCGTGTGAACAGACTGACTGGAGACGGTAGAGAGAGCAGACGTATCCTTGACCAATGCTATAGTTTCTAGGCAATAGGCAAACATAGGGCTGTTCATTTAGATTGTGAAATACTAGCATCATCTATCATCATGTCAATGCATTCATGTTGTATGTTGATGATGAAGTACAACGCTCGTAGAGCCATTCAAATGTCGGCTCTGAATAAATTGCATTCCTTTCGCAAATGTCACGAGTTGTTATTTCGTGCGGTGCGAAAGTAGGGGAGTCTTGATAATCTGCAGCGCACAAGTCGCTGACAGGCTAGACCCCGAATTGGTGTCAGAACACAGTGAACCAACGCCAGCAGCACAATTACTGTCAGATTACAGTGAAGCAACGCTTCTGAGCAGGCATTTGTTGTAATATTCAACGAACAGTTAACGCCAGCAGGCAAGTGATACTATGAACAACTGAACGAACGCTAGCTATCGATTGATATTACAAAATTCTGAACCAACATCAGTTCATTGCACGATTCAACATCATTGCTGTGTGATATATTTCAAAGTAATGCAAATTTGTTTCTATACATGCCATAAATAATTTTCTTTGGTAAATGATACATTCACCAATGTGTGGAGTGTGAACCACAATTAATCCAAATTAAATCGCTAAAGTGTGTTATTATACGAAAAGCAATTGAAATGTATAAAATCACGAGTGAACATTACCATCGTAATCACCGTGTACATTTCATTGCATGTGATACAGCCATCAATGTCACCATTCTACGAAGTCAGTAAATAGATTAGCGACGAACTGCATCCTAGAACAAGGTTACGCCAGAGTCAAGCAGCGAAGACAAGACGACATCGACGGTCATACGACTTATCATCTCACTTATCATCTAACATCATTGGCACCTTGCCGTCTTGACAGACGATAGTTTGTGCTATAAAACAGGCATAATAACTTTTAACTATGGCGGTAGCGAGTGTGACTGATAAGGCCAATTTGCGCTGTAAATGTCCGTTCACAGTGGGTGCATGTGAACACGTGGTCATTTCCACCATCATGCACCATCTTACGTCTCAAACGCTTGGTGTGTGACTTTTCTGCAATAATTTTCTCCTTTGACTTTATTCCATTTCTGATATTTGCCCTCCATGCAACACGTTCAGCGGCGACTTGCTCCCAATGTGCATTATCAATGCCTGTATCAATCATGTCCCGCTTACACACATCTTTGTATCGTAGTAGAGGCCGACCCTGAGATCTCTTACACATCTGTAATTCACCAAAAAAGATATCCTTTGGTATTCTACCATCATCCATCATCCTAAGATGTCCTATCCATCTAAGTCTACGAAGACTGAGCATGGAATAAACTGTCACACAACCTGATCTTTCCAATACTTCAGTATTTGTGATTTTGTCTTGCCACTTAATACCAAGAATTCTTCGCAGACACCGCATATGAAAGCTGTTTAAATTGTTCTCTTGGTGTGAGTAAGTTGTCCAGGTTTCACTGCCATAGAGAAGAGTACTAAGGACACAGGCTTGATAGACAAGGACTTTTGTTTTGGCAGTAAGCTTCCTGTTCTCCCAGACTCTTTTTCTTAACCTGTTCATTGTTGTTGCTGCCTTACCAATCCGGATGTTGATTTCCTGATCTAGGGATAATTTGCTATTTACCACTGATCCTAGATATGTAAAATGGTCTACTATCTCTAGTTCGGCGTCGTCAATAAAGATTGATGGTACCCCATGTGCACCTTGTGACATAATCTGTGTCTTCTTTTTGCTAATTGTTAAACCAAATTCAGAACAAGCATTGGAGAATGCAGATAGTAGACATTGCAATTCTTCCTCGGAGTGGGTCGTAACTGCAGCATCATCTGCAAAAAGCAACTCTCTGATCAGTACCCTCCTAATTTTGGTCTTAGCCTTCAATCTCTGAGCATTGTAGAGGCCGCCATCTGAGCGTGAGTGAATGTATATACCACCATCCTGATCACGAAATGCATATTTCAGTAGAAGTGAAAAGTATATTCCAAAGAGGGTGGGAGCTAGTACACAACCTTGCTTAACTCCACTCTTGATTTCAAATTCTTCAGAAGTTGCACCATCAAACTTGATTATACCCTTCATGCCTGTGTGGAACGATTCCACAATGGACAGAAGAGTTGGTGGGCAGCCAATCTTCTTTAGTGCCTTGAACAGACCCTCACGACTGACCAAATCAAATGCCTTTGTGAGGTCGATGAAGGCAATAAACAGTGGTTGATTCTGTTCACGGCATTTTTCTTGCATTTGTCGCAATGAGAATATCATATCAGTGGTAGACCGGTTCTGTCGAAAGCCACACTGTGATTCGGGGTAGACTTGATCTCCTAGGACTTGAAGTCTGCGCAGAACAATTCTGGCAAATACTTTTCCAACAATACACAGAAGTGAGATACCCCTATAGTTGTTGCAGTCGCTCCGATCGCCCTTGTTCTTGTACAGTGTTATGATGCTTGAATCTTTGAAATCCTGTGGGACTTGTCCTTCATGCCAGCATAGCTCTATTAGCTGGTGGATTTGTATAGTGAGTGTGTCTTGCCCACTCCTGATAACCTCTATTGGAATCCCATCCTTACCTGGAGCCTTGCCAGATGCAAGTTCATTTATAGCACACTTAACTTCTGTTATGGTGGGAAGTGTGTCCAGGTGGTCAAGAGTTGGTAGAGCCTCTATGGCGTTAAGGGCATCATCCGCTAGTTTGGTCTCACTTGAGTAAAGCTCCAAATAGTGCTCTACCCATCTGTCCATCTGCTGTTTCTTATCAGTGATGACTTCTCCAGTCAAGGTTTTCAATGGTGCACTTCTTTTGATCACTGGACCACAGGCTTTCTTTATTCCTTCATACATGCTTCTTATGTCTCCCTTATCACTTGCGATTTGAATGGACTCACATAACTTGATCCAGTAATCATTTGCACACTGCCTGGCAGCCTTTTGCACATCCTTCCTAGCTTGCCTTAGCTCACTCAGAGTGTTACGCGTTGGTCTCTCCTTGTTTCTTAAGAGAGCTTTCTTCTTCTTATCAATCAAGGGCTGCAGAGTCTTGCTGTTGGCCGCAAACCAGTCCTGCCTCTTATGATCCACAGTGCCGTAAACCCCTACGGCAGTTTTATAAAGAGTTTCCTTAATTTGACCCCACTTTTCATTTACTGTACAATTTTCTGGTGTATCAGTGAAAGCGTCTTCAAGTTGCTGTTGAAACTGAAAGCACTTTTCAGGATCATGAGTGTTAATAATATTAATCCTGGGGCTAGATTTGTGTTTAGCTGTGTAGATTCTCTTTGGTCTCAGTCTAACTCTTGCAACAACCAAAGAATGATCTGTATCACAGTCAGCACTGTGGTAACTACGAGTCAATGATATATGGTTCAGATGTTGTCTCCGTGTGATGATGAAGTCCAGCTGGTGCCAATGGCCGGATCTTGGATGTTTCCATGTGACCTTATGCATCTCTTTTGTTTTAAAAAAAGAGTTTGTAATACATAGGTCATTACTGGTGCAATGCTCCAGCAGCCTTTGCCCATTTTCATTCATGCGACCGATGTTGTATTTTCCAAGGGACACTGGCCATGAACTCGAGTCCTTGCCCACACGAGCATTGAAATCACCGAGCATATAAATGTAGTCAGATTTTGGAACTGCCTTGATCACGGAGTCTAACTCCTCATAGAACAAATCCTTCACATCATCAGAGGAATCGAGTGTCGGTGCATATGCAGTAATAATGGTGGCAAACCCACAAGAGGTTGCCAAGCGCAGGGATAATAGTCTTTCATTTCCTCCTGCTGGAATTTCAATCATTCCCAGTAGCGAATTCTTCACTGCAAAGCCCACACCGTGTTGCCTTTTTTCTGCCTGCCCTCTACCCTTCCAGAAAAAGGTGTAGTTGTTTTCCCTGAGTGACCCTTCCTCAGCGAGGCGAGTCTCCTGCAGGCCAGCAATATCAATGTTAAGACGATTGAGTTCGGCATCAATCACAGCCGTTTTTCTCACATCGTCAATATTGGTCAAGTCAGTGGAAAATCCTGGACACATGGTTCTCACGTTCCAGGTTGCAAGCCGTAGCTTGAGGTTTCTATTTTTATTTTTGTTTATACCTGGTGCATTGGTTTTACAGCCTGCGATTCAGATTTTGTCCTAGCCCCAAGCACCCATTGAAGCAGGCAGGCTGTGGCGGATCAGCACCCAATTGGCTGGGGGCTGCCCAGCTTGAGGCGGGCGGTAGCTGATCAGTGACACCTATAGGTGTCTCCCACCGTCAGAGGCAACGCGTGGCGCCCCATGTCTACGCCAACTGACAAGGACTTATAACCCGTAACAGTTGCCTCTCGCTTTGATTCCGAGACCAGTTAAGACCAGGGATGGAGTTATTGCCTCTCCATAGCACAAAGCCTGGGCTAAAATATAGAGATCATGTGTTGCCCATGCAGCATGATCCCTCTCTCGGCCTGCCTAGTTCACTCTAGAGGAAAGGTAACACCCCTACATCTGGAACAAGACAAGCTGCAGAAGCTGCCGGATCAGCAAAGCAATGCTCTAACTGTCCGCCTGTCGGAGCTTCGATCCTAGACCAGTCGCCAACCAAGGCTTAGGGCCTGGTCTGCCCTGCCATGACAATTTTGTCTTTAGCTTGCATTTCCTCGCACCAGGGTAAGGCTTGTACCCTCCCAATTACGCTCTTCCGCCCGAAGCCGTTGGCACAATGTGGGGTGTCGGGTTTGGTAAGCGCCGCCCAACGTTCGGCGCTAACAGAAACCAGGTAGTACCGTCTACTGTTATACGGTAGATCAGTCATATCTGACTAAGACCTGACACACTGGCGGAAATATAGGGGTAAAAGTGGATTATCAGAGATAGTTGCATATCCTGTACAGGATGTAGCAGTCAATTTCAGCATATTTTGGCCATTTGTGATTCCTGGGCAAGTTAACGTTCAGTAGTTTGCCATTGCTTTCTGAATGACCGGCACTCTTACCATTGTATAGAAACCAATGCAAGATGGTGTGCTTTCATCTAACAATCATTCAGATAATCATATCATTCATCAATTAATACCATTTATCACTATTTATCACATTTTCGTTCATCATTCGCATGAAATATGAGCTTGTAATGACAACGTATCGAAATATGAAATATTTGATGAAATATGATGAAATATGAACTTGTATTGACAACTTAAGCTTGTATCTAATTTTTGCTGCTCTACTAACCAGAAGCAGCCCTTGTGTAATCAAATCAAACCAGTGTGTAAGTGTGAAAGACAGCGGTGGAACATCCCTGTACCGTACTTTCCAAAGAATTAGATGAGTATATTTTCCAAATATTTTGGTATGCTCTAACTTAATCATGCATCTTCTTTTTCAGCAAAAGATGTACACTTACTAACACATTATTATAAACTATTGTATGAATATTATTGTATTATCATTGTGAACTAACATTACGCCACAAAATGGCGTCACTAAATGAATGTATCCAAGCGGGCATCGCAATGGGCCACACTGGAGATAAGCTAGAAAAATGGGCTGATCAAAAGTATAAAGAAGAAATAGCTAGGATGGAAAAGAAGGCTGCACTACAGAAAGAAGAAACAGAAAGAAAAGCTGCTCTTGACAGAGATGAAAGAGCATTAGAAAGGCAACATCAAAAAGAAATGAAAGAGATCGAGGAGGCCACTAAACTAAAGATGAAAGAAATGGAGGTAGATTCTAACATACAAATAGCTTCTAGCAAACAAAAGAGCCAAGAAGAACAGAACAAATTTAGTAAGTACAAGGGCCTTATCAAACCATACAGTGTAGGTGATTCAATCAGCGCATGGACTGAAAACATTGAGTTCCAACTAAAAACACAGAAAATACCTTTAGAGGATTGGGCAATGATTTACATGAGGAACCTGAGTGGGGAGCCTTTAAAAGTAATAGAATCCATACCTACAGAGCTTAGAAACAATTATCAATACATACACGATATGATAATGCAACATTTTCTTTTGGACGCTACTGGGTAGCAAATTCAATTCTCACAGATTAAGCCAAAAGCAACTGAAACCTTCTTAGACAAACATTTCTAACGTGCAGAGCACATTTAAAAAGTGGACTAGAGCTGCTAAAGTAGGTAACAGCTATGAAAAACTAGAAGAGCTGATGGTAATGGACAAAGTCATTTCTACCGTTCCTACCCCTTTTGCAAAGTTCTTACAACAGTCAGATATTGAGTCCATTCTGCAATTAGAGATACGGGGGTTATTTTGCATCTAATCGGGACATATTTAAAAATACATTACATGACACAGAAATTACAGCTTTTGCAAATAAAGTTCCTGATAGATCCTACAACCAGAAAGATTATCGTAAACAGGACAAACCAGATCAGAAACCACCTCGATGTAATTATTGCAATCTTTTTCATCCAACTTATTCGATGTGTGATAAGAACCCCACATATCCGTCACACCTAGAAGCAGTGTTAAAGAAGCAAGAAAGCAGAAGATCATCCTTTAAAACGTGCTGTAAAATGTTATTTTTGTTCAAGTTATGGCCACTATAGCAATAGGTGTCTTGGGAGACAGAGAATGAAGACAAACAATGCAGCACTCATCGATACATCATCAGACGATGAGAGTGACATTGATCCAGAACTTGTGAATGTATTGCCAACGAATGAATGTCAGAGTGTATCATTAGCAACCGATATTTTAGACTTTAAGAAATGTAAAGTATGCCATCAGTTTCATGCGGATGGGAGATTAAAATGTGGACACGTAATATCATGTTCAAATGAAGAAGCTAACGCAGCATGTGCCTCCAGAGGTAAACTTAAGTTCTACGATGCACTGGTCAATGGGCAACCAAGCCAATGCTTAGTTGATAGCGGAAGCACTATACTGGGGTTAAGGAGAAAACTTGCTAGACCAGAAGATTACACGGGTGAATTTGTCAAATGCCGTACTTTCTCTGGAACCATCGAGAAATATCCACTGGCAAAAGCGCATATCAATACCCCGTTCCTTACCGGCACATTTACGTGCGCGATCCTCCAAGATCCATGTACGGATCTTATTTTGGGGTGCCTAGATGCATTGAAAGAATGTACAGACGACAACATAAAAACCTGGAAAGAAACACACATGGCCAACGCTGTAACTAAGTCAGATACAGACACAAACTATACTGACTTACAAAGTGAAACGCTACAGCTATTAACACCAAGTGGTGCAGATATCAACACTACTCGACAAAAGTTGATCGAGGCACAAAGCACCGACCAAACAATCACACCGCATTTTAACTTGTTGTGTGAGCGAAAGAGAGTTTCTAAAAATTCTTCCTGGTACTTTAAAAAGGTTAACGGAATTCTCATGCGTTATTATACATATAATAACCATGAAATTCAGCAGACGGTGTTACCTATAACATACCGACAAAATGTGCTAAGAAGCGCACATGAATCACCGTTTGCTGAACATTTGGGCTATCATAAAACGCGAGCCAGAATTCTATCACAATTTTACTGGCCAAAATTCAGTTCGGACATAAAATCTTTCTGTCGCTCTTGTACTGTTTGTCAACATCGTGTACGAAAGAAAAATCATGTAAAGGTCGAAGTGCAACGGTCAGTAATAGCATCTAGACCACTTGATAGTATAGCGGTCGATATTGCTGGACCCCTAATGCAGGTGTCGAGTAATGGAAACCACAACTATCCAAATAAAGTTGCGAAAACGATTCACCTTAAACCATACCAGAAGGTTGTGATTCGACTACCTGAGAAACATATGTCACTAACATCTTGGCAAGAGCCTCTCATCGTTGAACATAAAATATCAGATGGCGATCATGAAATATCGATAAAAGGACACTTAGAGATATTTCATATCAACATACTGAAACCATACGTTTTACGACAAGAACAACAGACAGACGAACAAATTGCACCAACACCAAGCAATGAGACGACAGACATACACAACACAACTTCACTAGATAGGGCGACACACGACAACGACAATGCAAACACACTTAGCCAGATAACAGCACACACAGCTAGCGCCACAACAATATTGTACGAGACAGACGAGGACAAGATGAAATTACCACTTCCTACGGTAGATTCAACTGCGACCAGTATTTCGACTGATATAAAGAACACATGCAGTCATACGAAAGACAGGACAAAACAATTACTGAAACTGCGACAAGTCTTCGACAAGTTGCGATTGTTTGGGCTCACAGCGAAGCCGTCCAAAGTAGAGTTGGGCATGGAACAAATTGACTTCCTGGGTCATACCATCTGCAGGGGCCAATTGAAAACTGATGACAGAATCGTCACTAAGATTCTGAATTTGACAATGCCAACGAACAAGAAACAGGTCCGAAGTTTACTCGGTCTGGTGAACTACTATAGTAAATTTATTCCAAATTTGGCGGAAATCACCAGTGTTTTTTCTAACATCTTAAAAGCTTCGGCTAAATTGTCTGTAAAAGATGCAGGATTAATTAGTGCTTTATCGAAATTAAAACATCTTTTCAGCGTTCCACCTATCCTTCGTATGCCTAACCCAAAACTCACTTATTTCGTACGCACAGATGCGAGTGCCATATCCATATCTCGGAGATTAGGACAGTTCTACGACGGGACGTTCCACCCCGTAATGTACGTAAGTCGCAAGATTACTCCTGCTGAATCAAAATACTCAGCATCAGAATTGGAGGGCCTCAGTTTGATCTATTGCGTGAAAAAAGTTTCATAGATGTTTGGCAGGAGCACAGTTTGTAATCCAATCCGATAACTCTCCGTTGTCTGTGATGCAGTCTGGACATCCTACCAACAATAGAATTTACAGGTGGGCTTTGATTCTCCAAAATTACAATTTTACTATTCAGCACTTAAAAGGGAGATTAAATACGGTGGCAGACATTTTGAGTCGTCCATCATCCATTCAAATACCTGATTTGCAGGAAGGGATCGACCATACACCACCAGAAACAGTGACACTGTAATGTTACATAACTCAGTACCGTATGTGGTGATTAAGACATGTCGTAAGTGCGTTATCATCGCCAGATATATAACCTATGTGAATATAACAGTGCTATGAGAAGCTTAACAAACAGACGCAGAATAGAATGGACCAACGCCAAGACCCCGAATGGCAGAAATAGCATGCGCTAACACACACATAAGTTAGAATAACATTCAGGTGTTAACTATGAACCTACATAAGATAGTAGGCAACTATATTTATACACTATCCTTGAAGGAGAGCATAAGAGACTTTGCCGGAATGAACTATGTTAAAATAGTCTACAAAGAGTATTGCTCCATCTTCACAACGCAGAGGAGGACGTCGCGATTTAGTGTAACTAGATATAGAAATGTAACTGTGATATATGTATATTATTATTTTATGAACAGTACCTATAACTTCATGTTTCTATTAATTAGTTAATTGCAAATGGTGTAAATGCATATATAACTTTATTTTCTTATTTGTTAGGTAGAAATCACCATCATTTAATTAATAACCCATTTCTTAGAACACCAATGATAGAAATACAAATGTTAGATCTTATATTAGTTTATTACCACATAATCATAACCATTCATACATCCATTTATCTAAAATATCATTTCCAAACTAACCCAACCATTTAGGAATTAATATTATCTTTTTCATAAATAATACTTTAAGGTAATTAACCCATTTTTCTTAAATGAAAGTAGTATTATATTCTTTCCCTTTAGGGTAATTTAGGTCAGCACACCAAATTATTAGTAAGTTACTATGACAGGATCGGTAACAAACCATCCTCATAACAATGTATATTATGTACAGACATGACGCGTGCAGACAAAACGCACAGTCATTGGGCGTGATTATTGTTAAAATTCAGCCAATCGTTTATTGTATATATATGTTTATGTATTGATGCTATGAAACATATTTAATGACGATGAGAATGGTTGAGTGAAAGAACAGTATGAAAGTGAATGAAAGATATATGCAAGAAGAATAAATGCGAGGGGAGAATGCAAAAACGTAGTAAACATTGAAAGAAAGAGAGCGAGAGAGAAAGACAGCGGGAAAATTTTTTTCCACCACTGCAAACTTCTTATTTGACTTGTCTGTGTCATCTGTGTAACCAATGTGTTGTTGAGTTTTTTATATGTGTTACAGCCATACTTTAGTACAGTATATAAGGAATGTACTTTGAGCTTCAGAAAGCGGAATTGTGGTCATAAATAATAATAACGAACGTTTGTAACCACAATAAACCGATTTGCGGCGCTCGAAGGAACACACACATTTAGTACACTAACGCATACACATGTTAGAGTGTTAAGTACACTGTAGTTTATTAGAAAACACGCAAAAAAACAGGAAAACAAACACATAAAAGTTGCACACACCATTCATCTCAAAGAACAACAACTCTAAATTCAGGGGACACAATAACTATTAGAAACCTAAAGGTAACAGTGAATATAGCTTTTCACATGCGGAAGCGAGAAGGTGAACAGTAGAGCTGTGTGTATAGAGTTGGAGGGGATATTAATGGGAACATGAACACTGTGTGCTCATGTGTTGTACTCAGAATAGAGTCAACTTGTGTGTGGGTTGTCATTTCGGGCATATGGAGGAACAGGTCAAGACGGAAGTCAATAGGTGAAAGTCAAAAGACATAGGGTCAAACGACAGAAGCCAGGACATAAGTCATAAGACAACGGTTTCCGGTTCACTACCAATCCCAAAGATATCTATAGAAACCAACTATACTGATACATAGGCTACTGAATTAGCCAAGTGGAAAGATAAAACACTGTGAGTGAAGGAAGAAGACAGTTGTTCTATCCCCAAACTAGAAAGTCATAACTTATTGGAGATTTGACAAAATTGGAGCAACCAATTTTTCTTGGTGACCAGAAGTGTTACAAATATGAGTGAAAGAGAATTAACACTTCACAGAGAGGAGGGGACCCTGTCAACATCCCCAATAAGGCCTTAATAAGGCAATAGGAGTTAACACTAGTCTAGTAGGAGGACACCAGACAGGAGAGACACGAGCGCTATTAATAGCCTCACAAGGAGACACAATTGTGTCAGACCAGAGGTCGAGGAGTACAAATGAGCGAGGGCTTTCCCCAAGTAATTGGGAAGCTTGTCCTTGCGAGTACCGTGAAGGACCCGGTTACTCGTACTCACAGGCCAGCGTGCTGGCGAGACCATGCACGCAATAATAGCTACTGCACGGAGAAGAGTGTCCGTGCTTGTCCACGCAATGTGTAGCGTGTGAACAGACTGACTGGAGACGGTAGAGAGAGCAGACGTATCCTTGACCAATGCTATAGTTTCTAGGCAATAGGCAAACATAGGGCTGTTCATTTAGATTGTGAAATACTAGCATCATCTTTCATCATGTCAATGCATTCATGTTGTATGTTGATGATGAAGTACAACGCTCGTAGAGCCATTCAAATGTCGGCTCTGAATAAATTGCATTCCTTTCGCAAATGTCACGAGTAGTTGTTATTTCGTGCGGTGCGAAAGTAGGGGAGTCTTGATAATCTGCAGCGCACAAGTCGCTGACAACACCCATCTGGAGATCATCCGCAACATCCTGCACCCATATTTTCTCTGGCCTTCCTCTTCTTCTCTTCCCAGGCATATACCCCTCCATTATTGTTCTCTCCAATCTTTCATGGCGTTTCAAGTGACCAAAATATTTCAATTTTCCTTGGTTTATCGTCTGTAAAAGCCTACCGTTTTCAATATACAGCTCTTGAAGTATGGATACATTTGTTCTTTTCTTTACCCAAGATATTCTTAGAACTCGTCTATAACATTTATATTCAAAGGCATTTATGCGCTGTTCAGCTTGTTTAGTAAGTGTCCATGTCTCACAGGCGTATGTTGCAATGAGAAAGATGCATGCTCTTAAAAATCTAATTTTTGTAGTTCTGTCTGTCCCAATCAGTATTTATTCAGTTGTTTTAGTCTTTGAAGAGCAATTGATAGTCGTCGTTTAATTTCTTTCATTGTGTCACCGTTCTTGGTAATCAATGACCCAAGATATTCAAAATTTTCCGCCACCTCGAATTTTTCCTCATTAACATATGTTTCTTTCTCCATAGTGGTTTTATCTGTATGCATTATCTTTGTTTTTGCTATGTTAAGATATAAGTTGTGATTTTCACTATTCAATTGGGTTGAGGCTATTAGGTTTTCTATACCAGTCTGTGTTGTGGATAGCAATACTGTATCATCATCATACTGAATCTCTTGTATGTCATAACCACCGATATTTAGGGCATCATATAGCTCCCTGTTTATATAATCTATTACATTTCTCATTATATTTTCGGCGTACAGGTTAAACAAATAGGGGGACAGCACACATCTCCGACGGACTCCTTGCTTGATGTCAAACCAATCTGATGTCTCGCCATCTATTCTAACCGCTACTTGTTGGTCTAGATAGAGCATTCTTATGAGTTGTATTACATGTGGTAGAAAGCCCATATTCCTCATGATTTCCCAAAGTTTCTGATGTTTTACACAGTCAAATGCCGTTGAATAATCCACAAAACATGAGAATAAGTTTACATTAAATTCTCTGCACTTCTCTATTATTAAACGCATATTGAGAATGTGATCTCTTGTTCCTCTTCCTTGTCTAAATCTAGCTTGAATCACGTTAATTTCTTCTTCCATTTTCTTACGAAGTCTTCCCATTATGATTTTTAGTAGAATGTTACTTGCATGACTGATCAGGGCAACAGTTCTACAGTTGGTGCATAATTTCAGGTTGCCCTTTTTTGGTATTGGAATGAAGATAGTTCTCTTCCAATCTTTTGGCCACATACCATATTTCCATATCTTTTTACATAATGCGTGATAGATTTGTGTGCTTTCTTCTCCTCCCGCTTTAATTAGCTCAGCTGATATCTCATCACATCCAGGTGATTTACCATTCTTCAGGTTCTTTATTGCCCATGCAATTTCATCTAATGAGGGTTCAGGTTCTGTCTCTTCTGTCGTTGGCTCATGCATCTCATTCATATCCCCACTGTCACTCATATCATACATTCCACTACAGTACTCCTGCCATGTTTCTAGAATTTGTCTAGATTCTGTTAAGGTATTTCCCATCTTGTCACATATACCATTTAATTGAGGTTGAACATTTCTTGTCAATAACTTCATTTCTTTTAACATTTCACAAACTCTTCCAGTCTTATGATAATGCTCTATTCTGGTACAGCAATGTTGTATATATTGATTTTTGTCCTTTCTTGTGTTCTTTATTATTTCTCGAGTTAAAGATTTATACTTCATCCTGTTGTTATCGGATTCACCTCGTTTCTGTTTCAGTTCCCTTCGTTGTTTTATTAAATCTAACGTGTCGGATGTAATCCATGGCTTAAGTTGCTTTCTCTTGGTCGGAATTAAATCTTTGGTTGCAGCTATCAAGATATCTCTAGCCTGTACTGCCAGTTCCATCCATCCATCATGTGCCATGTCAGTAAGAGTGGGCGGTCATGTTCTGCCATCTCACTCGATCACCAGAGTCGTGGATCAGCTCCGTGTTTCTGGCTCGACCATGCCACAAGGTCACGCCATCCAGGTACTTGCTTCTAGGTCTTCCCCTTGGTCTGTTCCCCTCGATCTTACCAGTTGTCACCAAGTTCTCCAAATCATTTCTTCTCATAACATGCCCAAAAAATTGTCTGCCAGTTCATCAGGTGTCATTTCCTCTTGTACAGACATCAAGACCCCAAAACGTTTCATAACTTCCACGGTGTATGCATCTGGTATTTTTGTGAAATCAAAACGTAGTGGTCTTGGTCCTCGGGTAAGCTTTTTGAGTTTTAATTTCAGATCTGCTTGTAATAACTGATTATCTACATCACAGTCTGCACTTTGTAGGGTTTTTGCAGATATTATCCTTGATCTCCATCATCTTTGTATTAAAATTTAATCTATCTGATTTTTGGTAATACTTTCCGGGGACTTCCATGTGAAGAGTCTTCTTGGGTGTTGTTTAAAAAGTGTTGGCTAATATTAACTCATTTTCTGTGCAAAATTCAATTAATTTGTCACCTGCAACATTTCTGTTTCCTAATTCTAATTTTCCTAAAACGTGTCTCTCATTTTCATCTCTTCTTGTACCCACTTTTGCATTAAAATCTCCCAGTATTATTGCTATATCATTATGACCAATCTTATTTAATGTGTCTTGCAGTGTGTTGTAAAAATCTTCAATTTCGTCCTACTCTGCTGTTGAAGTAGGTGCATATATCTGTACGAGTGTTGTGTTTTTTGGACGGCCTTTAAGTCTAATAGTGAGGATTTTATAACTAACTGGGTTATATCCCAGTAAAGCTTTTGTAGTTGTTTTATCTAACCAAAATGCCACTCTACTCTGGCCTCCGAAGTCTCTACCAGAATAAATGAAATGAATTCCATTTTCAGTTGTAAAATGTCTCTTGCCTTTCCAGCGATGTTCACTGATTCCTAAAATTTGAATATTTAACCTCTCAATCTCGTCACATACTACTTTAAGCTTCCTCTCATACAGACTTCTCACATTCCACGTTCCAGTTCTCACTCTTTTTCTTAGTCTGACACAGGGGATTTCCTTGGTAACATGGTCAGGATTAACTCCGTCATCACGCTTACTAGTACTGGTCCCTGTGTCACACTCTTCCCCAGTGTTATCTGATCTGTCTGGCCTGGGGGTCTCGCCACCAGATATCTTTCTTATTATGTTTTCTGTCATAGTTGTTATGTTTTCTTGACAAGATTTGCAGAAGGTAGTTTGCCATTGCTTTCCTTCTGGGCAGTGACTGTACTATTTGGTGGACATAGCCATTGTCTCTACTGATGAGATCATCTGCCTATCGTCGCAGAGGGCAAGACGATAACCAACAGCAATCTGTCTGTTGCTCTCACACTCCATCCACCACCTGCTTACATGTCTTTACGTAACCCTGATTGGGTGGCTAAACGTGTACTCCACCTTGCCCAAGGGTGTTCCGTAGACTAACGGAGGAAAGGAGGCGTCTTACATCTCCTTTGATAGGGGATACCCCTACCCCGCTAACCGTAACGTGAAAATTAGCATTACTAAAACAGATGTAATGAATATAACCAAAGAAGAAAAAAAACAACAACAAAGATTCATCTAAAAGAACACCCATTCACTACAGATAGTAATAACCGCCATTATAATATATAATCGGTTACTTTACAATAGATATATCTGGAAAAATCCAAGGGTCTCTGACGATCGGAAATATGCATCGAAATTAATAATGGTAGACCTCCTGACACATGTCGCCATCTTTACTTTTCACTTTGCACATCAAAAATACTATTTAAAAAAAAAATATTACTTTTAACAATCAAAATTTGTCGTTTTACATATACAAAACCGGAAGCAGCTATATATCCTACCGCATGAGATTTGAAAATCGGCTCCTTAAGGATTGTTGTGCCAACACATACGCGATATAAGAAAGTATTTCGGATTCAGTAGCGACCCGAAATGCGACTCGATAACGATATCCTGTACTACTAACATTCACACATATGTGATATTATGTCAAACGCTTAGAATGGAATCACGCGCATGTAATTACGGTTAGGTCGGGTCTAGTTTACTTTTACAAGTTGACCGGTTGATGTGACATCATTGTAGGTCTTACAGCGATCAACACACACACACACACACACACACACACACACACACACACACACACACACACACACACACAAACCACACGCCCATGCCTATGCAAACACACACGCACGCGGACACACGGCTACTTAAAACAGAAAATTTGTCCTTTAGACAAAGGGAATCCAGTTGATTTATTATTCATGAATTGCATCCCTTGATGTAATTCCAAAAAGACTTGCCAAAGGAAATAATTCACTGTACTATTATTTTTCATATTTTAATTATTACTTTACAAAATTCACTGGGTTTGTTATTTGAATTCACTGTGTAATTATTAGACTAGTATTGTATGCTGAACCTACTAGGAATAAAACAAGTTTATATGTTATTAAGCATATCTATTTATGCTAATGTACAGTCTATATGCCGGCTTCCTGGCCTAGAGGTTAGCGACTTTTTTACGTAATTTCGTATACTCTCGTAAGTAACGTGACGGCGGTGAGAATCAGCAGTGCTTCGAATCGCGTCGGTAACTTACGGGGTATGTGAGCCGGCCGTTCAGAAAGCAATGGCAAACCACTGAGCGTAATCTTGCCAAAAAATCAACAATCAGCTGAAAGATGCTGATGTTGACAGCGATGTCCTGTAAAGGTTGAATAATCCCCTATTTACTAATTGACATCCATATTATTGTCTAACGACCATTTGGCTAAGATAAAAGTATTGCTTTTACTGCACTTGGTCTGGTCAGGGGCCGAGCTGATAATAAAAACAGCACACCTCCTTACATTAGCTGTGAGGCTGGTAGGAAAATGCTCATAGTTTGAATAAGGATCCATTCCCCGACCTCGGTCTATTCCCCCCCCCCCCCCACACACACACACGGTTATTAAAACATATTTCGTATATAATTTACATTTTAATAATTAAAGTTTGATGATTTAAACTCCCCAAACCGGAAGCGAGCTCGGTCGCTTCGCCTCGCCCAGGAAGACACACTGGAAGACACCGGAAGTACCAAAGACAACCAAGAAATGGAGACAGATTAGTCCCAAAATGCGGGTAATTTGAAACATTATTTCCGCTGTTGTGACGTCACGGCCTAAGTGCTATACTCTTCATATAGTAAAATATGACGTCACCTCGAAGGTGCTGCACCTAAAATGCTAATCAAATAACACATTCTATACTACTCACAGTGCGGCTTTAGACCCAACAGGTCAACCATCGATATGATTTTCTCACTCAGGCCGCTCCAGGAGAAGTGTAGAGAACAGAGGAAGCTATTATATATTGCCGTCATGACCTCACAAATGCATTTGATCTCGTGATCATAGACGGCCTTTTAAGATCCTTGAGAAGATAGGATGTCCACCCACCCTGCTTAGCTTCCTGAAATCATTTCGCGAAAACATGCAGGGGATCATTTTATTCGATGGCTCAACATCCCAGTCATTCAGCGTCAGCAGTGGAGTAAAGCAGGGTTGCGGGATTAGTGTAACGCGGGCCTTAGCAGGTTGTGTGTGTGTGTGTGTGTGTGTGTGTGTGTGTGTGTGTGTGTGTGTGTGTGTGTATGTGTGTGTGGTGCAAAATCGATATTCAGTAATAATATATAAGGGGTGTGCACCACAAAAGGGTGATAACTCCTGATGACCATTATTGATTTTTAATCGATTGTTTTTTTTAATGGGCGTGGTCAAGTGACTCATTAGTATGGGCGTGGCAGCTATGGTTAAGTGACCCTCGAGGTGTAGGGGAGGGTACGTCTAGTGACGTGGTGGTGAGGGTGGTAGTCTAGTATACAACGTGAAACATTGAAATAACAATCAAACGATTCAAAGTCGGTATATAATGTTAATACAGTAAAAACATATATAGACAAATAATACAATGAGTATTGAACATTAAACAATTAAATGAGGAGAGGTGTGATGGATACATCATCAGATGCACTTGTCGTGTTATGTAGAGATATGACAAGGCAGCACGATGTTGTTAATAGGTATAGATACTCGTCACGTGGGTCTTAAGCCCCATATTGGTTTCCCCACACGACTGTTGGGTGGTGAGGACATTCATAGATCTTGTGCCTGGCTTGCTTTTCGTAAGAGCAAGGTGCACGAATACAATAGCAACAGTGGATATATAATAAGGAAAAAATGTAATATAAAAGGGCTCCCTGCAGAGCACAGCATAAAGTATAGATACCTGTCCGCAAGTCAGCATGGTCGAATGGATAAGAACACATGTTCTTAAACATCCGGTGTGCTGATGCCGAGGTTAGCGGTTCAACCCCTTCACTGGACAGCTGGACTAAAATGTTGACCTGTGGTACTTGATTTAGGGACGTAAATTACAAGTACCTCTGAAGTCGGAGTGGGTTTGCCTGATGGCGAAGGACACTATTAATAGGGAAAGCTAATCCACACACAAAATTCGGTCCATCACTGCTATAAATAGTGTGTATGGATTACGCTTGAGTTCAAAAGTGAGCGAGCACACAAAAAAAAAAAAAAAAGAAGAAAAAGATACCGGTCCCAGGGTCTTAAATCCCAAATTATTGGGGTGTGTGGGTAAAACTGACCGTTGATTGTTAAAAGGGACGGGTTGCGGTTTAGGGTCATAAGTGTTATAGAAACATCATCATCATCATACACAGGAGTAGTTGGACACGGCTCAATGACGTAGGAGGGTGTTTGTCTTGATTGGGGTTGTATAGTGATCCGTGTTCTATCTTCTAAAGAAAACCGTACAAATTAACATATTGCGTGTTATTATTGGTTGTAGTTGGTAATCACTAGTATTGATTGTTAAATGTATAGTAAATATGTCTAGTAATAGTATTAGTAATAAATAATAAATGTTTTGCGTATTCTTTTACAGGACATCGCTGTCAACATCTGTATCTTTCAGCTGATTGTTGATTTCTTGGCAAGATTACGCTCAATAGTTTGCCATTGCTTTCTGAGCGGCCGGCTCATTTATCCCGCAAGTCAACAGCGCGGGTAGAACCGCTTCCAATTATCGCTCGCTGCGAGACCCTGCGAGGATAAACGGGATTACGGAGAAAGTCGTGTAACCCCTCGGCCAGAGAGACCGACAATAGTATTAGTAGTAGCAATAATAGTAGTAATAGATAACGAAGAAGTTTGTAGCAGCAGAGGCGGCAAAAGCAGCACCAGTAGTAGTAGTAGTAGTAGTAGTAGTAGTAGTAGTAGTAGTAGTAGCAGCAGCAGCAGCAGTAGTAGTAGTAGTAGTAGTAGTAGTAGTAGTAGTAGTAGTAGTAGTAGTAGTAGTAGTAGTAGTAGTAGTAGTAGTAATAGTGAAAAAGGAGAAAAAGAGGATGAAGAAGAGGTGGAGATGGACTAGTAGTAGTAGTAGTAGTAGTAGTAGTAGTAGTAGTAGTAGTAGTAGTAGTAGTAGTAGTAGTAGTAGTAGTAGTAGTAGTTTTAATGTTGCTTATCCCTTACAGGACGTTACAGTCAACACAAGCATTTTTCAGCTGCTGTTGGTGTACTAGGCAAGTTTTACGTTCAGTAGTTTGCCATTGCTTTCTGAACGACCGGCTCCCATACCAACACGTTATAACACAACGCGACAAATCGGTCGCAGCTGAGTTTTGAACGCCTGGTAAGCGGCTCACGAACGGCGTTCGCAAGCCTTTGGCCACAGAGACCGGTAGTAGTAGTAGTAGACGTGATATTACTAGTGCATTCAGCATTAGTAGTAGTATTATCGTGGGTGGTGATAGTGGTATTAGTAATAGTAGTAGTAGTAGTAGTAGTGCCGGCGTCGTGGTTTAGAGGTTATGACTTTTCTCCGTAATCTCGTATACTCTCGTCGGTAACGTGATGACGGTTCAAATCAGCAGTGGTTCGAATCGCATCGGTAACTTACAGGGTATGTGAGCCGGCCGCTCAGAAGGCAATGGCAAACCACTGAGCGTAATCTTGCCAAGAGATCAACATACAGCTGAAAGATGCTGGTGTTGACAGCTAAGTCCTGTAAAGGATATGCTAAATAAAAAAAAAAGAAAAGTAGTAGTAATAGTAGCAGCTGTAGAAGTAGCAGCAGCAGCAGCAGCAGCAGTAGTAGTAGTAGTAGTAGTAGTAGTAGTAGTAGTAGTAGTAGTAGTAGTAGTAGTAGTAGTAGTAGTAGTAGTAGTAGTAGTAGTAGTAGTAGTAGTAGTAGTAGTAGTAGTAGTAGTAGTAGTAGCACGGGAAGGTTAACCCGGTCAACAAATGCCCGCAGAAGTCGAATGTGTCGGCCTAACGGCGCAAGAACGCAGCTCTGCTGTAAACAGGCACAACGCAATCACGTAAGAAAAAAAAAAACTCCGGATGAACGCAGCAGAAGTAGTAGTAGTAGTAGTAGTAGTAGTAGTAGTAGTAGTAGTAGTAGTAGTAGTAGTAGTAGTAGTAGTAGTAATAATAATAATAAAATAGCCGGTATGTAATATGTGTGTAAAAATCGATACTTCCACCCAAATGTCGACTAACAGATGTATGTGTTAGGTTAATCATATAAGCAGTGTTGGGTGTATGTTTATGTCTGTGATTGTCTGTTTGGGTGAATCTAACAAGGTATATATATTTTCTCAGGAAATTAATTGTTTCATTATTTAGTGGTTCTTCTTCTTCTTCTTCTTCTTCTTCTTCTTCTTCTTCTTCTTCTTCTTCTTCTTCTTCTTCTTCTTCTTCTTCTTCTTCTTCTTCCTCTTCTTCTGCGGAATGTTGTTTTAGACGTAATTGCGTTGTGCCTGTTTACAGCAGAGCTGCGATATTTGGACATTTCGGCCGATACATGCGGCTTCTTCAAGCATTTGTTGGCCGGATTATCTTCTCGGGGTACCAAAGTACCATCTTCATGGGGTCTGTGTTGCAGAGATCTCCTTTATTATGCAATCGTTATTTCCACAAATCGTTCCAACTAACGGGTGTACAAGGAAAGGAGCAGGCTGACGGGCTTGCAGGTAATGCTACTGTGGAAGGCGGACGAGCCATGGACAAGGCAGACATTCTGAATGCTCTACGAAAAGTAAATCGTTTACGAGAACCAATTGATGACTGTGAATCTACAACCATATTTAGGCTGCGAGAATAGCAAGTTAAAAGAGGTGTGGCCAAACAAGAACACTAAGCAGGAAGCAAAAGAAGATTAATAAACCAACACAGAACTGGTGTCGTGAGCCGCTACACGCTGAGGGATTTGCTGAGGGGGGATCCGAGCACTTAAGACCTGAATGGTTCGATATGCAATGAGGATGATCTGTCGACTGACAAACTAACTAACTAACTTACATTATCAAGTAACTGGTTCTTGTATTAATGCGATCTTGAAATAATCTTTATCCCCCCCCCCCCCGAAACTCTAAAATTCGTCCGGGGGGGGGGGGGGCGGGGCGAATTCCCCACCGGTTGAGAACCACTGGGTTAGCTGGATGAATACCTTGAGTTTAGGAACTGTAGTTTCGTCTTCGTTTGAATTAAGGCAATTGATTGGCCGCGCCCCGGAACACAGGCTTAATCTAGACAAAGGCTTGGTAGACAAAGCGCTCTGGTCAATCGCCATGTTTCTCCAACGTTAGCGGGTGACCCATTGTTAATGGGTTAATTTAAAGCCCACTTATTCTCTGCGTTTTAGGTGAACATTATATTATATACAACATATCATGTTATGTATTAGGATAAATGCTTTGATGCAACTAATATCATGATTGAAGTTGTGTGTGTGAAAATTAGGAGAATCGCTTTCATTGAAAGGTTGGTTTACGTCACGCAGCCGGGACATCGCAATTTTGTCCAGTCAGCCTTCATAAAGCTTACAAAATAATCTTGCTATGAGTCATTCTTCTGAGATGATTTTGGGAACTTACTTTATTCCTAAATGCTTAATTTTCACAGCTGGTCTCTGTGTTATAAAGTGGTTTTTTTCTGAGTGCTTATTTTGTATTTCTGCTCTTATGATGGAGAAATATTACTATCTCACATTTGTGTACAACTTTAATAGGTTGTTAGATAGAGAGAGATATATATTCTCGCTTGACTTTTTCATGCACTTAGGAGTTAATCTTTTGTTTACATGGTTGTAAATACACAGAGGTGGGATTGCCTTGTAGTCCTTTTTCATAAATGATGTTATGGGATTTTCATGTGGTATGATATACATAATCTCAAGTGTATGTGAAAAGATTCCCATGATTTCTCTTTTATGAGTATTTTACCTTTTATGCTCATGATTGTTACTGCTTAATGCTGTAATAAATGCTGTTATAAGAGTGTAATTTGGTATGATATATCTATATATAATCTCAAGGGAGTGGGAAATGACACCATGCTCTTGTGTTTTTACTTTGAGATGTTGGGTAATACCCACTAGAGAGTTCATACCATGTTTAGTAAAAGTCTAACAAGTTTTTCTGTTATTCATCATATATATTATATGTATATTCTATTCATGATGTTACTGCTGGAGTAGATCTTTTAACTTCACCCCAGTGGGGGACAAACACATGATGATAGTAATGGTGAGGATGATGCAAGAGGAGATGACTGATATGGTAGCTAGCCTTTTTGCCATTTGTCAGTGGTAGTCACATAATGCTGTTTGTAACTATGGAAAGGAGATTTATGAATTGTGTACATGAGGACATTGTCTCAGGAACTTTTTCCATGATGTGACAGCGGTACCATCAAAAGATGTTTGCATATTTAGGAGGTGAAGAAAACCTCCCAGGAAGCTCCAGTATCAGTCGAGAAGAGATGCACCTATTGAGTAGATATCTTACTCACTTTTGGAGTGGGTCAAAACTCTACAGTAGGCGACAAGTGCTAGGCAACTATTGTCACCTTTCTTTCTTCTTCCCTTTTTCCTCTATTTTTATTATGATACATTGTTATCAGAATGTATTTCTAATTAGGATACACTTATCAATGTTTGGGTTATTACTAATCTATATCGACCCTGTTCTTCTTCACTATACAGCGCTAGAGATGGCTGTGGAGTATTGGCCTAGTCACCATGCTTGGAACTGAAGTTATGGTCAACTTGTTTGGATTTAGAGGCAGGAAACTGGGATATCAGCCTCCTCTAATATTCTACAAAGAGTGCGGGTTACTGCTACACACCCTGAACGTCAATGCCTGGATAATTACTGGATTTTGAATATGCTGAAGTGGATTCCCTACCTCTGGGAACTTACAGATGGTGTTAATCTTTTCAATGTCTGCAAAGACATGAGGCATGCCTGGCCTAGATGGTTTTCAGCGTATACCCTCTTCTAAAAGTCACCGCCTGATTCCACGTTCAACTGTCATATTCCAGAGGCTCATGGATAAGTCGGGAATTCACCATCATTTACCAGTATGGATTTACCAACTGATTTTGTGAACTCCCAGTTTCCTTTGAATCTTATCATCCATCTTATCCCAGACATGGATACTCAAGCACTATACCAACTCCCGGTCAATCAAGTCGTATATTCAGCTGAAGAAAGAATAACCTACATCTTAACCAAGAAAAGGGCTGAAATATTCAGGCCCAATTCAAGTTAGTTCTGTCAGGAAATGCTAATGGTTTATGTGATGTCACTCCTCATTCAAAGATATACTGAAAGTGTTTGTGCCTGATCCTGATCGAATCAATCACATGGACTCCTGTGTGTCACGCCACGCCAGAACGTTTCCGACTCATATCTGTCGGTTATATCACATCTGGAATGCTCCTCGTCTAGTTACTTAGCAGCTGTGACTTGAGAGATTACAGTATGTCCACAATGGATTCATATGGATTACTCCTACATGTTTTTCGCGATGGATATATGATCCAGAAGTGGAAGCTCTGTGTGTGTGTGTGTGTGTGCAATCCCCAATTTTCTGAATAGGTGGATATATGCAAAGCAGCTGTTTTCCTTGGATTAAAGAGAGTGTGATTATGGTCAGGCTTTTCTAGTGGATATTGAAGGAGAATGAGTCATCATCAGACCCCTAGGATATTTTTAGAGACAGATTAGATAGATATTCTTTATCTAGTTCTTTGTATGGATTATTTACTTTGTTTTGTGTTTGACACAGTTATTTGATGGGAACCTTTTTTGGGGGATTTTTGGGGACTTCTGTTGTGGTTGTATACTTTGTGTGCATTGCCTGAATATGAATAATTTCTTTCATGTATATGTCACCATATTGTAGCCAACAGGGTTTGTCCAAGACCCAAATGTTTTCACAATACAAGTGTTTGTTTGTTTGGTTTAACCAAGCCTTGAAGTTACTTCATTGTTAACCTGTTGTTCCAAAATTGATGTTTATAGTCCAGTTATTGTTACTGTTATGTGATACAGTGAGTCATTGTACTGTTTTGTCTAACAGTGGCTGTTTACTCTTGTCATGTAATCAAGTTGTTGCGTCTAACATTGGTTGTTGTCCCTCTGTTGTATAATACTGTGGAGGTGCATGACAGTGGATACTTGTCATTGTTTATATATATGTGGGAGATTAAATGTGGGGCGGGGCACTTACACATAGACACACCTTCTGGGTAGAGTGATTAGTACTCGGGTGTCTGTGGTAGAACTTCCCGGATCTCCCAGCCTTCTATGGGAAACATTTCTTCTATGTTAGTGTTGAACTTGCACCCTTTTCTGCCTTGTTCAATGCTTGGGGGTTTTACGAGCCAATATATTATTTCCTATAGAGGGCGTGTTTGGGATTTAAACCCCATTCATACTGAATACCCCTAGCGAAACTTGTCCTTATTCTAATTTATTATATTTACCACCCCACACTTGTATTAATGCGATCTTGAAATAATCTTTATTCCCCCCCCCCCGAAACGCTAAAATCCCCCCCCCCCCCCCCGGGGGGGGGGGCGAATTCCCCACCGGTTGAGAACCACTGGGTTAGCTGGATGAATACCTTGAGTTTAGGAACTGTAGTTTCGTCTGGTTTTGGTTTGGGCTGTTGGCAGCGGTGCTTTATAAATCCTGTGGAGTACCCATTCAGGTTTAAGACATTCTTCAGAGTTTCTTTTTTTGTTTTGTTTCGTTCTCTCGCTTTGAACTCAAGCGTCGTCCATACACACTATTTTTATAGTACTGATGGACTGAATTTTGCGTGTGGGTTAGCTTTCCCTATTAACATTGTCCCTCACCATCAGGCGAACCCACTCTGGCTACAGAGGTACTTGCAAATTACGTCCGAAGTCAAGGACGACAGGTCAACATTTTAGTCCAGCTGTCCGGTGTAGGGGATGAACCGCTAACCTCGGCATCAGCACACCGGATGTTTAAGAAAACCGTTCTATTCCATTCGGCCTTGCGGACCTGCTTCTTCAGAGTTTAAATTCCTCTGTCAGTGTGTCCTGGGTGCATATCTTCCTAGAACGGTCAAACAGGGTCCGTACCAAGCCCCACACAGATAACACATAGATAAATTACTGCTATTTTCATTTGTCTCAGGATAAGAAACAACGCAAACTAACCTCTGATCTAAAGACTCGGGCATCAATGCAAGATACACGACTTAAATAAACTACAAGCTGCATCGCCATATGTTGAATGCATTTTACTTTAAAACAAATGAAATTGTCCATTCATAATCATCACATCAAATATTAAAATATCCATGACCCACCACACATCGTACACAATTTTTATGCTGGGCCACATGGTATGGTCGAGATAGGAACACTGAGCTGATCCACGACTCTGGTGATCGAGTGAAATGGCGAGTCATGACCGCTCACGCTTTCTGGCATGGCACATGCTTGATTGATTGATTGATTGATAATCATAATGATCATCTTCTTCTCCCTGTTCGTTACCCAGCTTTCTTTCACCCCTTCTCGTCCCTGGCATACTCATTACCAGTACACCATTCCGCCTTTTATCGGCCTTCCTATCAATCAGAGTTGACTTCGACTAGGTGCCAGTCCCAGATAGCCATTTTGATCTGATGTCGGAGCATGATTAGGATCGGCTAGCTTCTCCCAGGAGGGGTGAAAAGTGAAAATTAGTAACCTGTCGATGACTCGCAGACTACACAAGTCAACCCCCACCTCCACGTGGTGCAGACCGGGAAACCATGACCGCGAGGTCATGGGCTAATGGGGCTATGGCTCGCCATAGGGGATGGATTCCCTGTGGTCAGATCTGTGTCCTAAACCTGCGACTGACCTAGCAAGCCGGCAGGGGATCTTCATACTGCTCGTAGAAAAACTAAGAAGTATAAACGAACTGGCCCAAACGGATATCGACCTGGCAATCTTAATGGACTACGAGATAGATCAGCGACTCAACAAGTAGGCACAATAAACGTCTGTGGTTTCAATAGTAAAGAAAAAGTGCTTGTAGAAACAAAGGAAGAGAGGAAAATTGGACTGATGGGAATAACGGACACCAGAACAAAGGGGAAAGGATGCAAGGAGCTCCACCACAGTTACATGTTTGTCTACACTGGAGTAGAACAGCAAGAAAGGGCAAGACACGGTGTGGGAATAGTCATCGAACCACGGCTAGCAAGAGGAATACTAGAAATAAAATATATATCAGAAAGAATCATGACATTGAGAATAACAGAACAAACAATTACAACATATGTACAAATATACGCACCATGTAATACAAACAAAAATGAGCAAGACTGCGAGAAATTCTACGAAGACATCCATGACCTGCCTGTCAGCAACTTAGCTTTGACAGGCACACATGGATTCTTCTTTTGCACCACACGATTGATAACTCGTACGTCGTACAAAAGGATATAAATTTATTCTGGACTAGTTACACAATAGCTCCGAGAGCTTATAACCACATGGATCATATACATCATGACAATATTACGTTATGACGTTATCTATCGTAATATCTACTGTATTAATCTAAGCCTAAGTCACCACTACTTCTACTGTCCTATAAACAACACAGTATTCAGAGCGAATACTACGATCTGTCTCCTACGCTGTCTTGTCCCCCGTCTGCTTGACTTTCGTGGCGTGTCCAGCCACGAGCCGGTGACCCTTCGTGCGTCAGCAGGTTTGCGTGCTCGGTATTCCAGCACGCGTTTAGTGGCTTGTCAATAGGTTACTCTTCTAGAGTTACCACTATTAATGGATACTCCTCGTGGTACTGGTTTCCCCACTCTACCCTGGGTAACTCCTGGTCATGCCCTACCGTGTCCCCTTTTATGACACGTGTGTGTCCAGTCGGAGAACTGTTCACAGTTCTCCCTACTGCTTCTGTCCCTTCTATTCCCTAGATAGGGATGTTATCTCTATCCTGTCTTAGTCCTATTCCTTAGTTCTACTCCTCTCTTCTCTATCTGCCTACATGCGGCTCTTTGACAGGCTGTCCCTCCGTCTGTGTTGCGTTACAAGCTTTTAGCTTATGGGTGTAACTTCTTCTTCTTCTGCGTTCATCCGGATTTTTTCCCCGGATGTGACTGCGTTGTGCCTGTTTACAGCAGAGCTGCGTTCTTGCGCCGTTATGCCGACACATCCGACTTCTGCGGGCATTTGTTGACCGGGTTAACCTTCCCGGGGGTTTCTTAGGACGTTTGAATCTCACTGTTGTGGTGTTATCCCCCATCCTAGCTGGCCCATATAGAACAGCCAAAGACATCCTAGTCAACCCTCAAGGGAAGGCAGGGGCAGACCATGGGCATTCCCCGCCATCCAAGGAGGCTTCCATACTTGCAGAGCCATCACACAGCGCTCTGGTACTGGGCTCACCCAAGGAATCGTCACGTCCTGGACATGGCTGCTTAGCCTCACTTCCGTATATTGGGCCTTCCGTTCACCATAGGCTGTTCCTCCGGAAACCAGAAGAATGCAGTCTGCAGATGACATCCACACAGTGAGCTTTCGATTAAGACTTTCCACATAATGGATTTGCTATCCAAGCAATATTCCATTTCGTGCCACTAGGACACTTTTTCCACCTTTTATGAAGCCCACACAGTGAGCTTTCGATTCGGACTTTTCACGTAATGGATTTGCTATCCAAGCAATATTCCATTTCGTGCCACTAGGACACTTTTTCCACCATTTACGAAGCCCACACAGTGAGCTTTTGATTCGGCCTTTCCACGTAATGGATGTGCTATCCAAGCAATATTCCATTTCATGCCTCTGGGACGCTTTTGTAACCGACATACCTGTGGTATGAAGTGTGGCAGTCTAAATACATCTTCATGCACCTTTAGATGTCAACCTGAATGTAGTTAAAGTAAGCTGTAGTCAACTTGAGCTTGTTGATATCTCCATAGAGCTTGTCCTCAAATGAAGCAGGCGTGGGCCAAAATATCTTTCTCTGTTCTGCATATATTGGGCACTCCTGCAGCAAATGTTTAGCTGTCATTTTACCAGTTCCACAATTACATTCATCGGTATCTCCTATCTTTAGTTTATTGAACAAGTGGTGTTTCAGCCTGTTATGTCCTGTGCGGAGTCTGAAGATTGCTACTTGTTCTCTTCGGTCGAGTTTGTAATATGCATCATCCTTCTGGTGGCCTGGATGCTCTGATTCCCATTTGGTTCTATAAGTGCTTTTTATAAACCTTTTTGCCTCATTATAGGTTATGTCTATGTCAGGCTGTGGTAATCGTCCACCCTCTTTTGCTAGTCTGTCAGCCTCTTCATTTCCAGGTATACTGCAATGTGATGGGATCCACTGTATTACAACTTTTTTGGATTTCTGGCATAGACCATGGAGTGCTGCTCTTAGGTCAGCTAGTTCTGTGCTGTTTTTGCTCTTCAGTATTGAGACAGCTGACTTTGCATCTGTGAAGATAGCTATTTGCTTCTCTTTATTTTCCTCCATCAAGAGCATTTCTGCTGCAGTTTTCAAAGCCTCTACCTCCGCTTTGAAGTTACTTGAAAATTTTCCAGTTGCCACTGACTGTGTTTTTATCACTCCATTTTTTAAATTAAGGAGAATTCCTCCTCCTCCATTTTTAATTGAATCTTTGGCTGATCCATCTGTATACGGATGGATCCAATTGCTGATTGGGTAATGTTCTTTTATGTAGTTGAGGGTTATTTTTCTTCTTTCGGTTTCATTCTGAGTGTTCTTTTTTTCAATACCAGGAATGTTTTCTATCATCTCAGGCAGTTGCTGCTGTCTCCAAGCTGGGAAGTTGTGTGCATTGTAAATGGGCTTGACTGTTGATATGTTAAGTATGGGATCTGCCCTAATCTTTCGTTTTGCAGTTTCTACAAAGTTGCTACGCTTCAGTCTTCCTTTTCCAAAACCATTAAACCTGTTATACATAGGGTGGTCTGTCAATCTTCTAAATTTTTCTGCTTGTTGCTGGGCTCTGCTATCTCTTCTGTCCTGCATTGGTTGTAAACAAGTGATCTTTTCTAGTTCATTAATAGGCGTTGTCTTCAGGCTTCCAGTTATGATTCGCATTCCTTGGTTTTGGACTCTACTTATTTTGTTAAAGTTTGACTTAGCTGCTGTTGCCCAAGCTGCAATGCCATATTCCAGTACTGGCCTCACCCGTCCAGTATATAACTTCTTGAGAACTTTCTCATCTGCTCCCCACGTTGTACCAGCAAGCTTTTTCATGATTGCCATTCTCTGCCTTGCTCTTGTTCGATTTTTCTCAACCTGTGTCTTCCATGTCAGGCGACGATCAAAGGTGACTCCTAGATAGTTTGGATTTTCTTCATGGCGCAATATTTTTCCATTCAATACCAGCTTAGGTTGCTGAGTTTTATTGGAGAGGGGGAACACTGTGCATGTTGTTTTCTCCTCACTTATCTTCACTAGCCATGATTTTGACAAGTCCTCTAGCGCTAATAAGGCTTGCTGTATTCTGCTGTTAGCTGTACTAATATATTCTTCAGATGTCCATATGGCTAGGTCATCTGCAAAGGAGGATGTGTGTACTCTGGCTGGAAAATTTTCTGTGATGTCATTTATATATGCTAGGAATAATGTTGGTGAAAGAACTCCTCCTTGGGGGACACCTTGCTCCAACAGCATCATTTTGCTTGTTTGTCCTTGTACTTTTGTCCTGGCAGTTCTGTTCTCAAGGTAGTGGCTGATCCATTTATACATTTTCCACAAACATGCATTTTTTGCAGTTTTACTTTCAGTCCTTCCTTCCATACTTTATCAAATGCTTTTTCTAAATCTATCCAGACTGCTAGTGTGTGCTTTTTCTCTTGGAAGGCATCCTCTATTTCCTGAGCTATATAGGTTATTTGATCTTCAGTGGATCTGTACTTTCTGAATCCTGCTTGGTGTGGTGTTAAGAGTTTGTTTTCTTCCAGATGCCATGTTAGCCTGCCATTGATAATGCGTTCCATTAATTTTCCTACACAGCTAAGTAGACTGATAGGTCGATAGCCATTTGGTTCTTCCAGGTCTTTTCCTTTCTTTGGGACTGGTATTAGTATAGCTTCCTTCCATGCCTGTGGGACTATTCCTCTCTTCCAGCTGTTATTTAGGACTGCTAGTAGTTTCTTCTTTGCCTTGGTGCCTAGTCCTATTAGCATTTCATTTGTGATTCCATCCTTTCCTGGTGATTTCTTCTTTTTTAGGGTATTCATTGCCTGTTCCATTTCTTCCATTGTTAGATTTGCCATCATATATTCTGCTGCTGTCTCTGTATTTCTATGATGTATCTGTTTGTCTTTGATTGCTTTCTTCTGTTCGGTTGTAATATCAATGTGGTTTGCATTTGCATAGTGTTCCATTAGTGCATTTGCAGCCTTTTTTCCTGTAAGCAAGGCATTTCCTTGTTTAATTGTTATTTGTTTGTTTCTAGGTCCTTCATTGTTCATGGCTTTCACTAGTTTCCATAGTTTGTTTCCATCCCTGTCAAAATTCAGGTTTTCTGTTTTTTCCCTCCAACAATCTCTTGTTGTTTGATTTACTGTTCTTTTATATTTTGCTGAGATGGCTTTGAGAGAGATGTTCGCTTCAATTGTTTGTTCTCTCTCTGCTGTCTTCCTGGCATCTTCAACTTTGTCCTCCAAACTTTGTAGTTCTTCAGTCCAGTATGGTTTGTAATTTTTCCTCGCTCCTCTTGGAATGGACTCAGTGGCTGCCTGTATTATCGCTCTGTTTAGACTTTCCACCATTTGCTTTATGTTGCCATATCGTGTATTTATGTTTTCACAATATTTGTCTGTTAGTATGGCAAATCTGTCCCAATCTGCTCGTTTGTAATTCCAGCGGGGCAAGGGCTTTTGCTCCTGTGGAACATACTCCATATTCATTACAAGCTTGATTGGTCTGTGGTCACTACCTGCTAATTGGTCCAGCACATGGCGATCGATTTTGTGGAGGATGTCTCCTGTGCAGAAAGCTAAGTCTGGAGTAGAAGTGGTAAGCCATCTTCTGGAGTAGAAGCTCGGTGTGTCATCCGCTTTGTTGAGTAGATGGAGATTTGAGTCTATTTCCCAGTCCTCCAATTCATCTCCTCTTTTGTCAGTATCTGGGTATCCCCATCTTTCTGAACGGCTATTAAAGTCTCCGACAATAATGCAGTTTGTGTCAGTTATTTTCATGTTTGAGAGTGTAAGGTCCTTATCTGCTGGGCTATACAGATTGTAGATTCTTATTTTCACGTCCTTTATCATTATATCAACACCTATAATTTCCGTTTGGTTGTCAGAGATCACAGATACTTCGCTGCAAGGTATTGTATTTCGTGTAAGTATTAGAACTCCTCCTTTGTGTCCTTCGCGGTCGAAACGTGTGGCCTGATATCCTCTGACTGAGAATTTGTGATTGGCGTTGAGGTGTGTCTCTTGAATGCATGCCACATCTATTCTATCTTTATGAAGACGCTGTGTTAGGGAGTCTTTCTTCTTGTAAACTCCTTCGGCATTCCACTGTAGTATGTTGAGTGTCCTGGGGTATTTGGTCAATAGCTCTTAACCTACTCCTCTGTGCCTTGACTCTACAGCACAGGGGAGGGTGACCACCAGTAGTCATGGGTGGACCCCCTCGAGGCAGGGGGTCCGGCACTATCGCCGCCTGATGGGACTTCACGGGATTAGCACCATAACGATTAATTTTGATTTGTGACATCATGAATTAAGTTACGTTGCACTGCTTTGTCAAGCCTGTGGCTCAGTACATCCGATTTCGACAAGCATTTATTCGGGATGCTTTCCCTAGCCTTTGACTGTCCCCAGTCTACCTATAAGGCAGCAGGTTTGTGTGTCTCTTCGTCTGGTCCCTCTCCCTTGACCTGTCCGACATGGGTGGCCCTACCAGTAGCTGTACTACCGTCGGCATAGCTCTTGGGGTCATTGGGACGCACAAGCCCCTCTACCTCGTCACGGTGGACACACAGCAGAGGGGTTATGGGTGTAACGCAAATGGTTATCTAAAAAAAATTAGGCCTGTCTAATTTTGTCAAAGGCTGCATGAGCTTGCTAACTATGTTCTGGGTATAGCACAAGACCTCTACTTTCCAATGTCACACTGTTGTATTCCTTCACTTGGCTATTGATTATCACACCACACTAGTACAGTTGGCTAGAGCCCTTGCTCATTCTAACCTTATACCTCTTGGGAGTTGTGTGACCCGAAGCCGTTGTCTTTATAGACCTGCTCCTCTAATTGTCAATTTAACTGACAACCCAAAATAATTGTCCCTATTATGGGTACAATACATGAATTATATTCATGCTCCCATATAATATTTACTCCAACTTGTATACATGCTTTGTGCGCTAATGTTCACCTATCTAGCTTCCGCTCGTGAAGAAATCTTTCAGTGTTAAACTAGGATTTCGAAAGTCTGTAGTGTCCCCTGTTCAGAGTAGTTATGCCCCTTTGCAAGTAATGATGTCTGCATCTTTATCTGTTAGTTTTCCTGATCGGTTGCGTGTTTGTATTTAACTAATGTGTGCTTAAATTACCAACATGTGTGTATGTCTATAATTTACATGTATGTTATCTTTCAAGCGCCATAAAACGGTTTATTGTAGTCACAAACGAGTGTGTAAGGCTTATTTATGACTACTTGGCCGGTTTAGGTAGCTTAAAATATGTTTCCTATCTCTATAATGTAAGTATGGCAACAACACGGATAAAAATGAACAACACATTGTGTTACACAAATTGACACGGACGAATTACAAAAACTCTGTGCGGCAAACAATCCGCAAAATGTCTCATTCCTGTGTATTTATTTCATTCACTCATTCACTTTTACACTTCTTTCATTCACACTTTCATTCCATACTGGTTTAAAAAGGCGTTATGTCATTAAAATACTGTTGTACAAAAGAAAATGAATGAACAATATATTTACAATAAATGGTTGGCTCAATTTACAAACGTTTTAGAGCCAAATGACTGTGCCGTATTTCTGCACCGGTCATTTCTGTACAAAAATTTACATGATTGTGAGGATCGTTTACTACCAATCCTGAGAGTAATGATTACTATACTTAATCTAATCTACGTTGGTGTGCTGTGCTACGCTAACTAAGGGAAATAATGTAAGTAAATGAATAAAATGGGGTGAAATGTGTTAGTTACCTTAATGTGTGTTTCTAAATATGATGGTATAAATTCTAAATGAGGGTATCAATTTTAAGTAATGTTTCATTTAACTAAACTATACGAAAAGGTGTTTAAATGATGATGGATTAAAGTTGTGTTTACTAAGTTCAAGAGTACGATCTAATGATTTGACATATATGAATTTCTAACTTAGTGTAGATGAAGTTTAACTCTTAAATGTTATTAGTTTCCTATTAAACAAACAATTTATGGGGATGGTTTTATAAATTCTATTGCAACTAAGAAAGTTATGATATTACATGCAACTGTCATGAAACATGTTATGATACATATCACATACATTTCTAACTATACATTAATTACTTCCAGGTGTGTTGTTGGAGTCGCGTTCTCTGTTGAATCTCGTTGAAATAGAGTCATATAGACAATGTCTGATATATACGCTCTCGTCCTGGGTAAAGTTTGAATACAGTCCTACTCACGGGTTACATATAGAATATGATGATGGCGTAGACATCTCCTAACGTGTCTGTCGTTTCTCACTCGTAATGACACAGTTTATGCTTGTCAATTTAAGGCGATTCACAATTCTAAGAGCACTAAAGTGTCTATAATTCACCATTCTGGACACCGATTATTTAAAGTGTCAATGAATGTGGTGATGTCGAATCGCTGCTCTCTGGTACATCAGGTATCTCAATATGAGAAGGTCTGCTGAGCGTGTCTGCCAGTAAGTTCATCTTTCCCTTTATATGTTTAATAGTGAACGAGTAGTTCTGGAGAATCAAAGACCACCTATAGATACTATTATTTTTGTGGACTCCAGACTCCATAACTGTAAGAGGGGAATTATCACTTTCGATGACAAAATGAGTGCCCGCTGAGAATCGGTGAAGTTTACGGACACAATAGATGACGCTTAAGGCTTCTAATTCAGAGACTCCATACCTCGACTCAGCAGGTGTAATTTTCCGGCTTACATAAATGATTGGGTGGAAGATTTCCTCATGGAACTGGCCTAGTACGCCGGCAATGGATATAGTGCTTGCGTCTGTACGGAGAAAATACGTTTGGCTTGGATTAGGTAATCGCAATATTGGTACAACGCTAAACATTTGTTTTAATTTTGATAATGCATCAATTAAATCTGCATCTTTTACATTCAGTTTTACAGATGATTTCAATACATTCGAAAAGACGCTGGTAATCTCAGCTAAATTAGGTATGAACTTGTAATAATTTACTAGACCAAGTAAGCTTCTAACTTGCTTCTTGGTCGTTGGCATTGTTAGATTTAAAATTTTAGTTACAATTTTATCATCTGTTTTAAGTTGGCCCCTTGTGATGGTATGGCCAAGGAAGTCAATTTCTTCCAAACCCAACTCAACTTTTGTTGATTTCACAGTAAGACCGAATAGTCTCAATCTATTGAAGACATGTCGCAGTTTCTGTAGATGTGTTGTCCAGTCTGCCGTATGAACACATATATCGTCAATATACGTCTCCGTATTCGTTACTCCATGAAGAAGATCCCTAGTGAGTTGAACAAAAGTGGCTGAAGCATTACGAAGGCCAAAAGGAAGGAATCGCTACTCATAAAGACCTAAGGGTGTTGAGAATGCAGTCAGATGAATAGAAAGTATGTTCATTGGGACTTGCCAATATCCCTTCGTTAGGTCGAGTTTAGAAAAGATCCTAGAAGTTGACATGTTGAGAATCAGGTCTTCGCAAGATGGAATTGGCTCTGTTTCTACCTTGGTGACATTATTTAATTTCCTATAATCGATACAGAGGCGAATCGTTGAGTCCTTTTTCTTGACCAAGACAATAGGAAAAGAATATTCTGACTGCGACTTTTGGATTATTCCACTCGACTCAAGACTAAGGATTTCCTTGTCGATTTTTTCCCTGTAACTTAGAGGGATGGAATAAGGTCGGCATTTGATAGGGGTGTGATCAGACAGAATAATGGAGTGTTCGATCCTGTCAGTCCTACCTGGAATGTCGGAAAAAATGTCTCTGTATTCCGTTACTAATGCTATTATCTGTCGTCTTTGCTCGTCTGTGAGTCTTGGTTCTATCCATATGCTATCAATTGTCGTAGTCATGTCTACTGTCGGAACTGGTAGTTCCATGTCGTCGTCCTCTATCTGATTCAGTACTGTGATGGTACTAAGTGCGTGTTCTGTTTGCTGACTACGTGTATCTGCGATGTCGTCGTCTTCTGTCACACTAACTAGTGTAGTTGCGTTATGTACGTCTGTCGTCTGGTTGTTTGGTGTAGATGCATTCTGTTCGTCTGCCATCTGTTCTTCTTGTCGTGAAAAGTAAGGCTTCAGCATGTTGATATGAAATATCTTTAATTTTTGGTTTATCGATATTTCATAATCGACATCTGATATCTTTCGTACCACTTTAAATGGCCCTTGCCATGAAGTTAACAATAAGTTACGTTTATCTGGTAATAGAAGTAGCACCTCCTGTTCAGGTTCGAGGTGTATGGTTTTGGCACCCTTGTTGGCATAATGGCGGTAGATCTGTCCTTTTCACTCCAAAGATGACTTGGCTATTACACACGCCTTCATAATTTTGTCGCGTGTTTCTGTTACCATCTCGTAAGGTGTTACAGGGGTTGGACTATCTGATGTATTAGTGATTAACTGATGTTAAATAGTTAGGGGTCCACGTGGGTTAGCCCCATAAACTAATTCGAATGGAGAGAAACCGTACTTGAGTGCGGAATTTCTCGATAGGCGAACAGCACTGTTGGTAACAGTGTATCCCAATCAGATGGGTTCTCTGCTGTCACCTTAGCCAGCATGTGTTTCAGGTCACCGTTAATCTTTTCTATGATTCCATTGCTGGCAGGAAGGTAGGCAGTCGTGAAATGTTGCTTAATCCCTAGCATTTTTGTAAGGGCTTGTGTAGCAGCCGATATAAACTGAGTTTCACGATCCGATAGAATAGTTCGAGGGAATCTGAATCGGGAAAACAGGTGCAAAAATACATTAGCTACATCTTTGGAGGTAATATATTTTAGGGCTACCGCCTCAACCCATCTTGAACAGAGGTCCACCAGAGTTAATATAAATCGGTTTCCTTTGTTTGACACCTGATTTAGGGGTCCAACAATATCCACCGCTACATTTTCAAACGGTCTAGAAGCCAATGTTGACGGTTGGACCTTCACTGTTACATGCTTTCCCTTTCTCACTAACTGTTGACAAATGGTACACGAACGACAAAAAGATTTGATATCATAACAAAATTTTGGCCAGTAGAAATTCGCTAGAATTCTGGCTCTAGTTTTGTCATAAGCCAAATGTCCAGCAAACGGTGAGTCGTGTGCAATCTTTAACACGGTTTGTCGGTGTTTTAAAGGTTGTACAACAGAGCACCATCTCTGTTAGTAGTTTAGGAGGTAGATGGTGTGCAATAGAAAAGGGTTTGGGAAATGAATAGGTGGTGAATGATGCACGCGTGAGCACGATTGGACTAGTTGTTAGGGACGCTCACGCGTGACGTAGAAGATAAACATAGTTCAGTTCCAACTCGCCCTGCAAACTAACAAGAGGTGTTTACAATTTGCTGTATATACTTTTATACCTTGACCAATAAACCGACACGTTTACACTTTGGCCGGAGCCTTGACTTGATATATGCAGTTGCATTACGTTATGTTCAGACTCTCCGTGATCTGTTACAGTAGCACCGTCTGCTGGATTTCATGGTTATTGGTGGTATAATATCGCATGAGAATTCCATTTTGGAGTTTGAAATACCATGAGGCATTTTTAGTTACTTTGGCCTTTTCCCCTAATAATTTCAGATAAGGTGAAATGGTTGGGTCGGCGCGTTGCGCCTCTATGAAATTTTGTCGGGTGGTATTATCAATTGTACTGCTAGGTGTTAAAAGTTGTAACATCTCCTCCTGCAGGTCATCTTGATGTCTCTGTGTCTCTGACCTGGTTACTGCATTAGCCGTGTTAGTTTCTTTCCAGGCTAATATTTCATCAGCAGTGCAGTGTTTTAACCCTGGTAGGCAGCCAAGAATCAGGTCAGTACACGGGTTGTGTAAAATAGCGCACGTAAATGTGCCGGAAAGGAACGGGGTGTTTATACGGGCTTTTGCTAGTATTTCTCAATATTACCCGAAAAGGTACGGCATTTCACAAACCCGCCCGTATAATCCTCTGGGTTGGCTAGTTCTTTCCTTAACCCGATTAAAGTACTCCCACTATCCAGTAAACATTGGCATGGATAATCATTGACCAGTGCATCGTGGAACTTTAGATTGCCTCTGGGGGCTATAGCTGCGTTCGCATTCTCACTAGAGTATGGTACAATGTGCCCACAATTAAGTTTTCCGTCCGTATGGAACTGGTGAAAAGTTTCACATCTCTCAAAGTTTAAAATATCTGTAACAGCAGCCATATCCTCACAGTCATTGAAAGGTAACACATTCTCATTCTCACACTCAGTTTCACTGCCACTATCGGAATATGTGTCAATCAGTACAGCATTGCTGGCTTTCATTCTCTGACGACCTAAACATCTAGAGCTATAATGCTCGTACGAGGAACCAAAAAAAAAAACATTTGACCGCACGCTTGTATGCACTTCTTTTGCTCTCCTGCTTTTTAATCATCATTTCGAGATGTGCAGGGTATGACGGGTTCTTGTCACACATAGAATATTGTTGGTGATTTAAATGACAGTACATACATAGAGATGGCTTTTGGTCTTGCCTATCTTTCTTCTGGTAAGATTTCTGATTGAAAGATTTTCTAGGCTGGTTTTTGGCAAAAGCCGCAATTTCAGATTCATTTATAGATGATTTAAAAACGTCTCTGTTCGACGAGAAATAAGCCGAACCTCGTTTTTCCAATTGTTCCAGTGACTCAATGTCTGCTTGTTGCAGGAACGTAGCGAAGGGAGATGGAACCGTAGATATAACTTTGTCCATGATCATTAAGTCTTGTAGCTTATCAAAACTTTTCCCTATTTTCGCTGCCTTAAGCCATTTACTGAAGACACTTTGAACGTTGGACACATAATCGATGAACGTTTCGTTCGATTTTGGTTTAATTTGAGAATACTGGATCTGATATCCAGGAGCATCGAGTAAAAAATGCTGCATAATTCTATCATGTATATATTGGTAGTTAGTTCTTAACTCTGCTGGAATTGATTCAATTACTTTCAAGGGCTCACCAGAGAGATTCTTCATATAGATCATCGCCCAATCTTCCAAAGGAACTTTTTGAAATTTAAGCTGGAACTCGATATTCTCGGTCCAGGCGGAGATGGAATCTCCTTGGCAGTAGGGCTTCACAATCCCTTTATACTTAGTAAATTTGTTCTGCTCTTCCTGACTCTTTTGCTTAGTGGTAGCTATCTGAACATGCGAATCAATCTCCATTTCTTTTATTCTTAACTGTGTCTGTGAGTCTAATTCCATTTGTTTTCCCTTTAATTCTATTTCTTTCTGTTTAGTAACTTCCTCTAATTCTATTTGTTTTCCCTTTTGTTCTAATTATTTCTGTTTAGTGGCATCCCCTAATTCTAATGATTCTTTTTGGTGTTGTCTTTCACGTGCTCGTTCATCTCTCTCAGCTGCAGCTTTTCTTTCTGTTTCTTCCTTATCAATCACAGTTTTCCTCTCTATGTATTCTTTGTATTCCTTCTTAGTCCATTGTTCTAATTTATCCCCGCTATGGCCTAGTTCTTTCCTCGCCTGGATAAATTCCCCTAGTGTTGACATTGTATAAATTTACGTTCACACACGAATGGTACTATAAACAACTTTACAATCAATAAGTATGAAAATTTACAGTATCGCACTGGAAAAAACAAGATGCGTTCATTAATTGAGAATATCAAAACATATAACGATACTCATCTGATTTTATGACAATTCGGCCACTTGGGATGTCACACCTCTTTCTCGTACACAAGATAGATCGGCTCGCTACTACGATCGATGTTCCTGTTCCGTAGAGCAGCAACAATTAATACATGACATGTGTTACAAAATATAAGACAGTAAATAACTTAAGTCTCCCAATCTCTACGATATGAAAAACACAAATGTGATATGATTGATATGAATGATATGAATGATATGATTGAATGAATGAATCGTCAATGAATCGTCAAATTTTGGTCTATGTCGTCTTGTCTTCACTTTCTGCTGTCTCTGACTGAGCTATATTTTCTGATCGTAATCTGTAAGCTAGTCTAATTTTCCCTGTACTAACTGTACTTCTGACATTGTACTATTTCGTGGGTAAGTTCGCTGACTAATCGAAACAAAAATATAAGATCTTCAAAACTAATCATCCAATAATGAAAATAATCAAAATAAGCAGAATAATCCCAACATAATTCTTGTGGGTATTTTTACCGAGTGAATCATAATCATGAAATACAAATACACACAATAATGATCGCACTGCTCTTAAACGATGCTTTCAAAACATTTCAATGTGAGCGCGGTGAGTCATTTTCACAGGTCAATTTTAAGACCCCAATAATCGATAATAATAGCACAATCGTGGTTTGGGTAAATCACAATTGTCAAAGACTCAGGGAAGACCACCCTGAATGAGTGGTCTACCTCAAGTAGATTAGAGGTAACCCAGTGCCCCTACATGAGGGCAGGGTAGGTGTAGGGAGTAGATAGGAAGGGGAACTATCAAACAGTTCTCTCATGAGACACGGAGGTGTCAACCAGAGAGTAAGCACTCTGGTCACGGCATAATCACGCCATGTGATAGACACGGAGAACTAGAATGAAACTCAAGAGAGGCCACTACTCTAAGCATGCTGAATGATGCAGCACGCAAAAGCCGAAGTGCGTACAAGGTCCCTCCGCGTACTGTGTAGTCAGCACGCGGAGAATAGTCAGACAGGGGACAGACTTCGTAGGGAACACATCGCTTAGCGTCGATGCGTATTTCTTTAGCCGAGTAGATAGATTTAGTAGTAGGGTTAGGAACGACTAGTGATAGGCAATTCTGTGTATTCATGTGTGATTCATTAGCGACTGTTTTGTGCATTTATGTAATGTAAAGAGCCAGTGGCAATAAAATGTGTAATCAATTCCTCTCGTACGACTGACAAATCTTTTTGTGTGGTGCGAGAGAAGTTTATCCCGTAATGCCTGTAGCATCGCTTGATGACAGGCTAGGATAAAAGTGGTGTCAGAAGTGTAGCTTGGACAATTGTTCAAGCTAAAACACTCACCCACGGCTCTAAAATAGTATTACTGTCAGTTAATCACAGGGTTTAATTTGTGTTAGTGAATAATGGCGTGTGCAGACTAAAACAAAGTGCGACCTGTGCCCATCGTGGCCGATTAACGTTTATTTATGCTTAGTAAAATGTTTTGTGCTTTATGAACATGTTTTCTTCTGAGTTGTAAGTATTATTATTATAGTTTTGTATCATTTATTTCTACAATTATTGATTTATTTATGTTTATTTATCAAAAATGATTTACGGCGGAGCAATACACAAGAAATGAGCCGGCGACAATATCGATTTTTCCAATCTAAAAATAGCGCTGCGCCTATGACGTATCGCGACTGACAAACAGCTGCCCTACGCCATTTGCAATCAGCGACGGATTGTTTACAAATCGCCAAGCGGCTGCTCGCCTAAATCTTTGACTTATATTAAATATTATTTGTTTATACAAGCTATTTATTGAATATATTTATTTATTTGAACATTATTATTACTTTTATATTTATTTCAAAGCATTTATTTAATTATTTGTATACCTTTTCTAGTTGTTACCGTCACGATGGCACTACTTTCGCTATGCAAATAAGACTCGGTCTGCACAGCACTTCCATAAATTAAACAGCAATAGTTAGGGAAGGCAGAAGACATTAGAACGAAGACAGGACATTGACATTTAAGATTAATTATACCACATTGTGTTGTCCGGGGGCATGTGATTGTACAAAATTGTCTAAAGTCATATGTCGTTTACAAATGGTTAATTGTTGATGCTCTTGTAAACCAGATGTAACAGAAGCTGTTTATGAAAATAACTCAAGCTGTATGTCGAAGTGCCGAACGATTGGACCTGAGGTGCCAAACGATTGTACCTGATTTTCTGGAATGTTAAGATGAGTATACCCAAATTATTTTGAATGCAATATGATTAATAATGCATCTCTTTTTCAGGGTGTGATCTATTAGTATATTTTTTGTGATCTATTTTTCAGGGTGTAATCTAAGAGTATAGTTTTTGTACACAGGGATTTACAAACTTAACATATCTAATATACCTGAGTAAATATTTAAGTGCCTATCAACTCTAGCTAATTACCCAACAACATGGCAACTTTAGCTGATTTCATAAAAGCAAGCAAGGAATTAGAATACAAAGGAAAGGAATTAGAGCAATATGCTGATCAAAAATTTAGGGAAGCAAAAGATGCTGAGAGAGATGAACGGGCACGAGAAAGACAACACCAGAAGGAGATTGTAGAACTAGCTGAGATAACAAAACAAAAGGAATTAGAATTAAAGCAAAAACAATTAGATCAGGAAAGAGAATTAACGCAAAGAGAGATAGATGAAATGGCAAGAGTGAAAGAAAAACAAATACAGGTTGAATCAGAAACACAGTTAAAGATGAAAGGTATGGAAGTAGATTCACACTTAGAGATCTCCGCTACAAAACTAAAGAGTCAACAAGAAGAGAATAAACTTAATATATACAAACATATTATTAAGCCATTTTGTAAAGAAGATTCCATATCAGCTTGGACAGAAAATGTCGAATATCAGCTGAAATACCACCAAGTACCAATCGATATGTGGGCCATGATTTACATGAAGAACCTCAGTGGGGAGCCCCTTAAAGTTATAGACTCAATACCAACTGATCTTAGATCTAACTATCAGTACATTCATGATAGGATAATGCAACATTTCTTACTTGATGCCCCTGGGTATCAAGTGCAATTTTCTAATTTAAAACCAAAACCAAGTGAGACTTTCATCGATTATGTCTCAAATGTCCAAAGCGTGCTAAATAGATGGCTTAGTGCAGCAAAAATAGGAAAGGACTTTGAAAAACTTAAAAATTTAGTAGCCATGGATAAAGTCATATCCACAATACCATCTCCTTTCGCTAAATTCCTTCAGCAGTCAGACATCGAAACCATAGAACAATTTGAGAAGAAAGGCTCAGCATATTTTTCCTCAAATAGAGATATTTTTAAAACATCAAATATCGACTCTGAAATAGTCTCTTTTGTTAAGGAGCAACCTAAAAGCTATCGTAGCAATAAAAAACCATTTCAGAGAGTCGACAAGAAAGATCAAAAATTGCCAAAATGTGTGTATTGCCAACTTTTTCATGATACTTACTCTATGTGTGATAAATCACCAAACTATCCGACACATCTTGAGATGGTCATTAAGAAACAGCAAAACAAGAGAACTGCATACAGGCGTGCAGTCAAATGCTTCTTCTGTTCTAGCTACGGGCATTATTCCAATAAGTGCCTGGGCCGCCAAAGAATGAAGGCCAACAGTGCAATGTTAATTGATACATCTTCTGATAGTGGTAGTGATACTGAGTGTGAAGTCGAGAATGAATTACCTTTCAACCAATCTGAAGATGTTTGTTGTGTAAACGATATATTAAGCTTTGACAGTTGTGAGCGATGTCACCAATTTCATGCAGACGGAAAATTAGAATGTGGACATACAGTACCATTCTCCACTGAGAGTGTAAATGCAGCATTAGCCTCCAGAGGCAATTTGGTGTTCCACAATGCAATGGTAACGAAATACCATGCCAATGTTTGCTGGACAGTGGGAGCACTCTTATCGGTCTTAGAAAGGAACTGGTGAATCCAAATGATTATACAGGTGACTCAGTCAAATGCCGAACCTTTTCGGGTAATATTGAAATTTACCCTTTGGCAAGAGCCCGTATTAACACTCCTTTCCTTTCTGGTACCTTTACATGTGCGATTTTAGATAACCCTTGTACTGATTTAATTTTGGGATGCTTACCCCAATTGAAACATTGCACTAACGAAGAAATAGCTGCATGGGAAAAATTAAATGCAGCTAATGCAACAACCAGAGCAGATACTATTAAACACCAAGACACACTACAAGATGAAAGACTACTGTTGCTATCACCAACTAGCACGGATGATACCACCAGACAAAAGTTCATAGACCAGCAAAAAGCTGATCCGAGTGTGTCTCCATATCTGAAACTATTAAAAGAAAAAGCCAAAGTAACAAAAAACGCATCATGGGTCTTTAGACTTAATAATGGTATTCTTACTCGTTATTATACAACTGGTAACCATGAGATTCAGCAAACGGTGTTACCTGTACAACACCGCCAAACTGTGCTAAAGATTGCACACGAGTCACCGTTTGCTGGTCACCTTGCATACGACAAAACCAGGGCCAGAATTCAGGCTCATTTTTATTGGCCAGGTTTTTGTAATGACATAAAAGTATTTTGTCGTTCATGTAATGTCTGTCAACAACTAGTACGTAAGGGTAAACATCCTACAGCTGAAGTACAACCTTCAACACTGGCCTCCAGGCCATTTGAGAGTGTGGCGGTCGATATTGTTGGACCCCTGAACCAGGTGTCCAGCAAAGGAAATCGCTTCATCTTAACGATGGTAGACCTATGTTCAAGGTGAGTTGAGGCAGTAGCTTTGAAATACATCACCTCCAAAGATATTGCTAATGTATTTCTACATTTGTTCTCACGATTCGGATTTCCACGTACCATCTTATCCGACCGTGGAACCCAATTCATATCGGCTGCAACGCAAGCCCTTACGAAAATGTTAGGAATTAAACAGCATTTTACAACAGCTTATCATCCAGCCAGCAATGGAATAGTAGAGAAAATTAACGGAGACCTAAAGCATATGCTGGCTAAGGTGACAGCAGAAAACCCAGCTGAATGGGATACACTGTTACCAACAGTGCTGTTCGCCTATCGGGAGATTCCCCATTCAAGTACGGGTTTCTCACCGCTTGAATTGGTATAAGGGGCTAACCCACGTGGACCCCTAACAATTTACCATCAGTTAGTAACTAATGCGATTGAAATTCCAACCCCTAAAACACCTTATGAGATGATAACAGAAACACGAGATAAGATTATGAAATCGTGTATCATAGCCAAGGCAGCTTTGGAGAGGAAGGGTCAAATCTACCGCCAATACGCAAATAAAGGTGCGAGAACTATTAATCTTGAACCAGATCAAGACATACTGCTTTTACTCCCAGACAAACGGAATTTATTATTGACCTCATGGCAAGGGCCATTCAAAGTGGTACGAAAAATTTCAGATGTCGATTATGAAATATCGATAAACGGACACTTAAAGATATTTCATATCAACATGTTGAAACCCTACTTTTCACGACAAGAGACAGAATTAGAGACAGACGAACACAATGCACCCACACCTATGGATCAGACGACAGACATACACAACGCAACTACACTAGTTAGCGAGACTGGCAAAGCCGACAATATACATACACTTAGTGAGCTTACAGAAAACGCACTTAGCACCACCACCGTACTGAATCAGGTAGACGACGACGGGATGGAACTACCTGTTCCAATTGTAGACAAGACTGCGACATTAGATTGTATACGGTTAGAAACGGGACTAACAGAAGAGCAACGACGACAGACAATAGAATTAATGACGGAGTATAAGGACATATTTTCCGACATTCCAGGTAGGACGGATAGGATCGAGCACTCCATCCTTCTTTCGGACTCTAAGCCTATCAAATGCAGACCGTACTCTATCCCACTTAGCTACAGAGAAAGTCTAAATAAGGAAATTCTTAATTTAGAAGCTAGTGGAATCATTCAAAAATCTACATCTGAGTACTCCTTTCCAATCGTCTTGGTCAAGAAAAGAGACTCCACAATTCGTCTGTGTGTGGACTATAGGAAACTCAACAATGTCACGAAGATCGACGCAGAACCAATTCCTTCCTGCGAAGATCTTATTCTTGATATGTCGACCTCCAAAATCTTCTCTAAATTAGACCTTACTAAGGGATATTGGCAGGTCCCTATGCAGACTCAATCCATCCATCTTACTGCATTCTCAACACCTTTAGGTCTTTACGAGTGGCATTTTCTTCCTTTCGGACTTCGTAAAGCTCCTGCCACTTTCGTACGCTTAACAAGAGATTTACTACATGGAGTGACGAATACGGTGACATATATAGATGATATTTGTGTCCATACAGATGACTGGACAACACACTTACTGAAACTCAGACATGTCTTTGATAGGTTGCGACTCTTCGGTCTCACTGTCAAACCGAGCAAAGTTGAATTGGGCCTACAAGAAATTGATTTTTTGGGTCATGTCATTTCACAAGGACAACTAAAAACTGACAATAAAATTATTACTAAAATTATGAACCTGACCATGCCTACGACAAAGAAGCAGGTCAGGAGCCTTTTGGGTTTAGTAAATTATTATAGTAAGTTCATACCGAACTTAGCGGAAATCACAAGTGTATTTTCAAATGTTTTAAAAGCATCAGTAAAATTAAATGTCAAAGATGCATTATTAATTTCTGCATTGTCAAAATTGAAAATCCTATTTAGTAATGTACCAATCCTCCGTTTGCCTAATCCTAGGCTCGTGTATTATCTTAGGACAGATGCCAGCAGGATTTCCATCGCTGCAGTACTAGGCCAGTTTTATGATGGCATCTTCCATCCAATTTGCTACGTGAGCCGCAAGATCACACCTGCTGAGTCCAGATATTCCATATCAGAGTTGGAAGCCCTAAGCGTCATCTATTCGGTGAGGAAGTTGCATCGATTTCTAGCGGGTAATCACTTCGTAGTCCAGACCGATAACTCCCCAATCACGGTCATACAAAGTGGGGTGCATCGCAACGACCGCATCTACAGGTGGTCATTAATATTACAGAATTATACTTTTAGTATAGAGCATATTAAGGGTAGGGACAACATTCTTGCTGATACCCTTAGTCGACCATCTGAGGTAGAAATACCTGATATTCCACATGAAAAGGTATTGTAAGAAATGTTAATTTAGTACACTTAAAATATCCTGTGTAAAATATCCTATGTAATACATAGACATCATGATCAGGACTGTGTGCTAAGAACAGTGAACCACCATGTGTCCGTAGACAGCAGAATAAGAACTGTGCTCCAAGAACAAGTGAATCACCGTGTGTACATAGACAGCTCGTTACTTACTATGCTCCATTTGTTTTCCGGTGAATCACCTGTGTTAATCAGGGAAGAACAGTGTCAGAACAGTGCATAAAGAACAGACACGAATATACTTGTCTACGACACCAGCGGACTCTACGAGTGGAAGAATACCCATAAGACACAAGTATGACTGTGTAGTGTATTTAGTATACCCATGACAATTGTGTATATATAAACTATGCCAACGAAAGCAATTTCTGAACATTATGGCAACCACTAACCTAAGGTAAATAAATACCATGTATATATATTTAGTTATTGTGATAACTTATAACGTTTTTAATATAGTGGTAAATTATAGTTAGATTAGTTACTTTAATATAGAGTTAGATTAGATTTAGGGAATATAATAGATTTTTTTTGTAGTTTAGATAAATCATTAATTTACCCACTTACTTAGCATAAAAGTAGATTAGTATAGTACTTTAAACTTAATAACAGCTAATTAAAAACTAGGATAAAAAGTTTAGATAAGAACAGTACCAGTTAGTTCATTTCACTTTATTTCATTCCATCTTGATGAACACGTTAACAACCTCATCATTTAAGATTAAAATTAGTTTATACCTTATAGGATAAAAGGATTATACAGATGAACATACATCATTTACACCATGTAGAGTAAAAATATCAATCATATTTTTTCATTAAAACATTATTTATAATTTTGTTACATTTCACATTTCCCATTTCAGAAAGGTACATAACTCATCTCACATCATTTTCATTTGTTTAGATAGTTAGATTACTTCCCTTAAATTAGAGTGATTTTGTACAACAAATTAGGATATATATATATTTATAGAAGTAGTATTAGTATTTCAGTAGAATATAGTGTTTAATAATATCAGGGTACAAACTATCAACCCTATTTCATCCATGTAAATATTTTGTAAATACATGACTCGTGCAGTAAGTTACGCACAGTCATTAAGCTCAACTCTTTTCAAACTGAGCCAAACTTGTACAGTGACACTTCAAGGTTTTTAAATAATTGTGAGAATAAAAGATGTGTGACAGAAGTGTGAAAGTGAGAGAAAATGGAAAATATACAATGGAGAGTGAGGACAACCAGCGGATTTTTTCTGCCGCTCAACGCGACTTTTTATTATTTGTCTGCGTCAAGCGTTTGCTTTCAGTGTTAAAATATACTGTCTCGAATGTGTTGTGTGTAGTTTAGTGTAGACCTTAGATAAAGTATTTTAAGTCTCATAAGACGGAAACGTAGTCACGAATTAGTGTTATACACTTGTTTGTGGCCACATTTAACCGAATTATGGCACTTGAAAACTAACTTACATACATATTATAGACAGACACACATATTAGAAGGTAAATTATATTATTAGGTAGATCCAAACACGCAAACAACCAGAAAAACAAACATGTAAATTGCATACATTTTTTAGAACAAAGGGATATAACTCCGGGTCAGGGGACACAATAAACAACGAAGCACTAACTTAACAGTGAAAGATAACTTTACACGCGGAAGCGAGATAGGTAAAGCCTGTCGCACACAACTTGTACAAGGGTTGTTTAATATTATATGGGGGACATGAAGCAATTCATGTGTTGACCTTAAGAAAATCAACTTTGTATGGGTAGTGAGTTAATTTGCTATTTGAGGGCAGGTCTTATAAGACAATGGTCCGGTTCAGACAAACATCTAATTAATATAATATTGCGGTTGAGAAGAGGGCTCACGCCAACCAGACAAGTTTGTGGCGATCACCAGTAGCCAAGTAAAGTGATACTACATTGTGACAATAGTCAGTAGAAGTCTATTGAGTTACCCAGAACCAAGTTATCAGTAGTCTTTGACAAAAATTAGATACACTAATTTTTTAGAAACCTCTTGCGTCACAACCATGAGTCAAAGTTTGTAACGCAACACAGGAGGGGAGGGTGTGTGTCAAAGACTCAGGAAAGACCACCCTGAATGAGTGGTCTACCTCAAGTAGATTAGAGGTAACCCAGTGCCCCTACATGAGGGCAGGGTAGGTGTAGGGAGTAGATAGGAAGGGGAACTATCAAACAGTTCTCTCATGAGACACGGAGGTGTCAACCAGAGAGTAAGCACTCTGGTCACGGCATAATCACGCCAACGTGATAGACACGGAGAACTAGAATGAAACTCAAGAGAGGCCACTACTCTAAGCGTGCTGAATGATGCAGCACGCAAAAGCCGAAGTGCGCACAAGGTCCTTCCGCGTACTGTGTAGTCAGCACGCGGAGAATAGTCAGACAGGGGACAGACTTCATAGGGAAAACATCGCTTAGCGTCGATGCGTATTTCTTTAGCCGAGTAGATAGATTTAGTAGTAGGGTTAGGAACGACTAGTGATAGGCAATTCTGTGTATTCATGTGTGATTCATTAGCGACTGTTTTGTGCATTTATGTAATGTAAAGAGCCAGTGGCAATAAAATGTGTAATCAATTCCTCTCGTACGACTGAAAAATCTTTTTGTGTGGTGCGAGAGAAGTTTATCCCGTAATGCCTGTAGCATCGTTTGATGACAACAATCTTACAAGTTCACACCAAATATAATCCTAATACTTATGTGGGTTGATGGTTCAAAAATAATCCTGACACTTAAATATGGATTAAATATAATCTGCTATTTATGTGGGTTAATGGTTCAAAATAATTGCTTGAACGTGGTTCAAGCCCCACCATCTGACACCAAATATAATCCTGCCTGTCAGCAACCTAGCTTTGACAGGCACACATGGATTCTTCTTTTGCACCACACGAATGATAACTCGTACGTCGTACAAAAGGATATAAATTTATTCTGGACTAGTTACACAATAGCTCCGAGAGCTGATAACCACATGGATCATATACATCATGACAATATTACGTTATGACGTTATCTATCGTAATATCTACTGTATTAATCTAAGCCTAAGTCACCACTACTTTTGCACCACACGAATGATAACTCGTACGTCGTACAAAAGGATATAAATTTATTCTGGACTAGTTACACAATAGCTCCGAGAGCTGATAACCACATGGATCATATACATCATGACAATATTACGTTATGACGTTATCTATCGTAATATCTACTGTATTAATCTAAGCCTAAGTCACCACTTCTTCTACTGTCCTATAAACAACACAGTATTCAGAGCGAATACTAAGATCTGTCTCCTACGCTGTCTTGTCCCCTGTCTGCTTGACTTTCGTGGCGTGACCAGCCACGAGCCGGTTCCCCTTCGTGCGTCAGCAGGTTTGCGTGCTCGGTATTCCAGCACGCGTTTAGTGGCTTGTCAATAGGTTACTCTTCTAGAGTTACCACTATTAATGGATACTCCTCGTGGTACTGGTTTCCCCACTCTACCCTGGGTAACTCCTGGTCATGCCCTACCGTGTCCCCTTTTATGACACGTGTGTGTCCAGTCGGAGAACTGTTCACAGTTCTCCCTACTGCTTCTGTCCCTTCTATTCCCTAGATAGGGATGTTATCTCTATCCTGTCTTAGTCCTATTCCTTAGTTCTACTCCTCTCTTCTCTATCTGCCTACATGCGGCTCTTTGACAGTGCTAAATAAAATATATAAGCAGGACAACATCATAGTTATGGGAGACTTTAATGCATGACTAGGACATAACAGAGTGGGCATAGAAAAATATCTGGGAGCATTTGGAGATCAGCATAATGAAAGGAATGATAGCGGAAGTAGACTGACAGAGCTGTGCAGCCAACACGACCTCTACATAAAAACACATTCTATATAGTATAAACATAAAGACTCATTTGGGTAGAACAACAGACACCACGAGACTGGGGAAATGCCATGATTATCCCAATTTGGAAAAAAACAAACAAAGGCAGCAAAAGAGATTGCACACAATAAAGAGGCATTTCATTGTTGAGTCTTGCTCGGAAAATATTTTGTAAAATTCTTGAGAAAAGATTACGAACAGCTATAGAACCCCAGCTAAGTGAAACACAACTTGGATTTAGGAAAAACAAAGGATGCACAGATGCCATTTTTGCTCTTAGACAACTTATAGAAAAATTAATCGAATTCAATAAAACACTCTACTTAGCCTTTGTCGACCAAGAAAAGGCATTCGATAGAGTAGATAGAAACAAGCTGTAGGAAATCATTAAACAATATGGAGTGAGTACACATCTAACAAACCTATGTAGAAGCTTATACAACAACAGTGAATGCATAGTGAGGGCAACTGGAGGACACTCAGAGCCCTTCACCATAAGATCTGGAGTACGACAAGGTTGTGTCCTGTCCCCTCTCTTGTTTATAACATATATAGACAACATATGTAAAGAAACCAGCCAAACAGAGGCCGCAAGAATACCGTATGACGAGAACAAAGAAAAAGAACCATCTGCAAATCTATACATTAAAGAACTCCTGTTTGCGGACGACCAGGCACTAATAGCAAAATCAGAAGCTGAATTACAAGACCACATGAATAGTCTAAACGAAGTGTGTAGGGAACATAACATGAAAATTAGCACAAGCAAAACAGAGGTAATGACTATAACTAAAGAAGAAAAAAAAAAACAGCAACAATTCACCTAAACGAACATCCCTTGAAACAAGTAAAGAGTTTAAAGTGCCTCCATCCATCCATCATGTGCCATGCCGATAAGCGTGGGCGGTCATGTTTTGCCATCTCACTCGATCACCAGAGTCGTGGATCAGCTCCGTGTTTCTGTCTCGACCATGCCACGAGGCCAAGCCATCCAGGTATTTGCTTCTAGGTCTTCCCCTTGGTCTGTTCCCTTCGATCTTACCAGTTGTCACCAAGTTCTCCAATTCATTTCTTCTCATAACATGCCCAAAAAATTTTGACTGTCTACGTCTAATGTCTCTAATCAGTTTACGATCTTCATTTGTTTCTTGAAGGACTTGTTCATTGGTCTTTCTGTCTGTCCATGGTATTCTTTGCATTTTCCTCAGAAACCACATTTCTACAGCCATCAGATGTTTTTCAGCTTGACTGCTCATTGTCCAAGCTTCACATCCATATAAAAGTACAGGTTCTATGTAGCACCTCAACACTCTTTTTCTCGTTTCAATTGACATCTTTTTATTGGTCAGTATGTTTTTCATCTTGCTAAAGGCTACTTTTGCCATGGCGATTCTTGTTCTAATTTCCTCAAGGCATCTCCCATCAGATGTTCACTTGTTGAAGAATATTCCCATTTACTTGTATATTACATTGTGGTATTTCGCTCTTTCTTGTGACGACCATAATCTGTGTCTTTTTACAATTTAATTCTAACCCTAGTTGTTCACTGTGTGTAACAACCGCATCTACTAAATGTTGCAGGTCCTGTTCATTGTCTGCAATCAAGACTGTATCATCTGCATATCTAATGTTATTGATGCATCGTCCTCCAATGTTGATTCCTTCCATATCTTCTATATTTCTGAAAATACTTTCACTGCACAGGGAAAACAGATCTGGAGACATTACACATCCCTGTCTCACACCTCTCTTAATAGGCTGATATTGGCCTACTTTATTATCAACTCTTATGGCAGCTTTTTGTTTCCAATACATGTTATTTACAAGTCTAAGGTCTTTTCCATCGATTTCTAGATCTTCAAGCATCCTTATCATGTCGACATGTCTCACTTTATCGAAAGCCTTTGTGTAGTCAATAAAGCAAAGGTGTAGATCTTTGTTTACTTCTATAGATCGTTCGATTACGGTTCTCAGTATATAGACAGCATTTACTGTACCCTTGCCTTCTACAAAGCCACATTGTTCTTCTCCTATTTCAGGTTGTATTTTCCTCCTAACTCTTTGCATGATAATTCTTAGCAAAATCTTCGTGATGTGACTCAGTATACTAATTTTTCGATATTGATCACATTCCAAGGCTCCTGATTTCTTTGGGATTGCAATAAATACAGAATTACATAATTCATGAGGTATATTTCCAGTATCATATATTGTATTAAGCAGACTGGTAACTTTATCTATTCCATATTCTTCTAAAGTATTAATCATTTCTGTTGTGACGCTGTCTAAACCGGGGTCTTGCCAGATTTCATATGGTTGAGAGCATTCTGAACCTCCATCTTCAAAATTGATGGTCCTTCATTACTATTTTGAACATCGTACTGTTCGTCTCTGTTATCGTCATAAAGGTTTTTCACGTGATCTGACCATACATGTAAGATGTGATCTTTTTCTGTTATGACTCTTCCATCTTTTGTCTTTAGGCAGCCTGCTGATGTACGTGTTCTTTGATTAGTAATCTCCTGAAGTCTCTTATGCATTAGTTTTGTATTTTACTGTTGTGTTGTTTTTCAATTTCTCTGCAGTTTTTCTCAAGCCATTCTTCTTTTGCCTCCTTACATAAGTTCTGACTTTTCTGTGAATTTCTTCATATTTGGCAGGATTATTTTTGTCCTGTCTTCTTGTTTCCATTAGTTGTAGAATTTCTTCAGTCATCCATGTCTGACGACCCGCTTTCTTTAATTTTGGAATAGTTTTTTTCTGCTTTACAACTGATTGAATTCTTCAGCATTTCCCATTGATCATCTACATCTTGAAATAGGATCTCTAGATCAGACAATAAATTGAATAAATCAAATTTGTTCTTTACTTATATGTTAAAATTATCTTGTATTTCTTTCTATACTCTTTCAAGTACCTAGAATGTATAATATCATCAAATGGCAGATCAGAGGACGAGATCGAAAATAGATGCAATAAGGCAAACCAACTCATTGGACAAATGGCACCAATACTAAAGAAAAAACATGTATCAATAACTACTAAGAAAACACTTTACAATACAATCTTCCTACCAACTCTATGCTACCAATGCCAAACCTGGACAATGACACAAAAAGATAAAAGAAAAATCACAACAGAAATGAGATTCCTGAGAAGAGTACTCAACGTATCAGGAAGAGATAAGATCTGTAATGAAGATATCAGGACTAAAGTGGGGGTCATAGCAGCACTAGATAGATTATATTAGAAAGCAGCAAGTCAAACGGTTTGGCCATGCAAGTAGTAGTAGGTTACCATTCAACAGCATACCATCAGATCACCATGGTCTGGTTAGAATGAGGCAGCGAGGAGTGACGAGGGGATCTGGCCGACGCTCGAAGCTCAGAGGAAAGGTGAGACGGACATATAATCAGATTGCTACTGGTACTATTAGTGTTGGAACTCTTCGCTGGTTGCTGAGGATGGGGATGGAGCGCTTATGGGAATGTCTCGAATGCTGTGATGTCGGTTCCTAAATCAATCAATCAATCAATCAACAGCATACCACAACAAGCAATGATGTACAGACCAGATGGAAACAGAGGAAGAGGCCGACCACGTAAACGTTGGACGGGGGGAATAGTAGAGTCCATGGGAATATCGATACATGAAGCCCATAATCGGGCACTCTCACGATGTTTATACTTCACCTCGGAACCTCAAGGTACAAGAGGAACATGATGAGATGAGTCGCAATCGGGAATTCGCGGTAGAGATCACGTGAACCGGCAACAATTTTGCTCGTTCCCGTGATTTGGTCAGATTCCTAAAGTGGTCATTATTTTGTTCAATTTCCGAAAACCGCGCGATTGTGACAGGCTATAGGATAGGTCTGTAATGTGAGCAACAATTCTGGTTTCAAACACATGTGTTTTGAAAGCTACTCGTTGCTGATTTAGAACTGCTGCATTTGTTTATATATATATTAAGGTAAGGATATCTAATAATATCTATTATTACATTACTAAATATATAGACAATAGTTAAAAATTGGGTTTTTACTTATGAAACCTGAATAAAGTGAATAACGAAGACACAAACAATAGATTGATTTATTGCCTGGCATATTTCGCTGCATCTCGTCAGGTACATAATACATACTGCAGAAATCACACAACTTACGTGAATTAACTAGATAAATCCTTCAAGTTGAAATATACACAATTTCGCACAGTATTGTCAATTATCTACCACGGTAATTTTAAGCTGACTAACATGTCTTTCTGTTTGCACAATTCTGGCTAAATATGCCAGGCAATAAATCAATCTATTGTTTGAGTCTTCGTTATTCAAATTCACTAGGGAAAACATTGTTTTGAACTTATAAAACCATCACCGTTGGATACAATCATACACCTTGACAAGATGACTCCAATGGTAACGAACAAACTCTATTTTATTTTCAAAAAGGGTAACAAATTGGTTGGCCACGCAGGCCCGTCTTACATTCGGCTATTCCAATCACTCATCTTTCGTTCATCAATAGTGCATGGTACATTAACATAGAAAAACCAAATTGTCAAATGAATGTTGTAAACATAAATAATGCATATTTCATTACCATGTTATGAGACACATTCCCCCACTCATCCACCCATCACCCCAACCACAAACATCCACCCACACACACCACACACACACATCCCCCCCCCACACACACACAACCCAGGCACACATACATGCACCAAACCACCCATCCTTGACCCACACATCCCCCACCCATCCCATAACACACACACACTCACCCACCCACATCCACCACCCAGCCAAGCACACATCCCCCACACACAGTACATCTCCCCATCAACCCACACATCCTGCACCTACATATACACCCACACATCCCAACTTACACACATTCCCCCACCCACTCACACATCCCACACACACACACACATCCCCCAATTACACACTCACCCACCCACACATTCTCCACCCTATTTGTTTAACCCGTACGCCGAAAATATAATGAGAAATGTAAGAGATGATATAAACAGGGAGCTATATGATGCCCTAATTATTGGCGGTCATGACATACCAGAGATTTGATATGCTGATGATACAGTATTACTATCCACAACACAGAATGGCATAGAAAACCTAATAGTATAGCTTCAACCCAATTGAATAGCGAAAATCACAACTTATATCTTAACATAGCAAAAACAAAGGGGAGAGTTTATACCGAGCTGGCTCGGAATAGACAGAGTAGTTTATACCGAGCTGGCTCGGAATAAACAGAGTAGTTTATACCGAGCTGAAGTATGAAGCTGTTTAAATATCAAGAATAATTTTCCAGATTGGTATCCCCAATAAAAATAATTGTGTCCCCATGCGAGTTAAAGAATTGTTAACTTGCGTTTCTGTACTCTTACTGTTTACAGGCTTCCATCTTTGTTTACATTACCGACCTATTTCCTGCTTGGGAGTTTATTCATAGAGCTCTACGAATAAACAAAGCGTTTATTCGTAGAGCCCTACGAATAAACAAAGCGTTTATTCGTAGGGCCCTGCGAATAAACGCCTTGTTTATTCGCAGGGCCCTATGAATCGATACTTTATACTTAGTTGAAGTATGGCTGTTTAAATATCAGGCGAGTTTAAGAATTGTTAACTTGCGTTTCTGTACACTTACTGTTTACAGGCATCCATCTTTGTTTACGTTACTGACCTACTATTTCCTACTATTTATGTCCTGATAATTCTGGTCCAAGCTGACAGTAATATGCGTCACCTCAGAGAGACATGATTAGGGTCGTTAGGCAATACAAACACCAGGCTTTCGACTGATTGCCCTCATGAATTAACAAATAAACAAGGAAATGCTACGGATATAAAGTGCAGGAAAACCTGGTATATGTGAAGCGGGTTGAAAAGAGAGAAGAGATAGATAGATAATGAAGATAGTGTGCGAGACAGATATGTGAGATATGAGAAAGATGTGTTGAAAGACATAAAAAAGTGATAAAGACAAGAAAGAGAGAGGGGGAGGAGGGAGATAGAGAAGAAGAGAGAGAGATGTCTGTATGCCTTTCTATATGTCCGCCTGTCTGCATGCCTGCCTACCTGCCTACTTAACCACTTTCGTGTCTAACTACCCACCTACCTAACCAACTATGAATATTACAAAGAATTATCGCCGAAGCAACGGAGTACGTGCTTTGTGCTCGATACTTTTGACAACGGGGAGAGAATGAAGCGGAGGAGAAGAGGTAGGGGAGAGGGGGGAAGGGAAAGGAAGAAGAGGGCTGGAGCCAGAAGGGGTAGAAGGAAAACGGATCGTTTGGGACTCAAAAATGTGTGGGTTGGGTATTGGAATTGCCGTAGTACAAAGCAACGAGGACCAATACTGGAGAAACTGGTACTAACTAAATTACACTCACTTTGCAGGTAGCAGGAAAGGAAATTAGCGCCAATGAATGGGGTTTCCGGGACAGGGAATAATCACGTGACCAACCTACGAATAGACGCTTTGTTTATTCGTAGAGCTCTAGGGAATAATCACGTGACCAACCTACGAATAGACGCTTTGTTTATTCGTAGGGCCCTACGAATAGACACTTCGTTCCTGCTATTGATGTCCTCATCATAATTCCGGTCCAAGCTGACAGTAATATGCGTCGCCTCAGAAAGACATGATTAGTCAATTCAAACACCAGGCTTCCGACCTACTGGCCTGATGAATTAACAAATAAACAAGGAAATGCTACGCACATAAAGTGCAGGAAAACCTGGTATATGATATATGTGAAGTAGGTTGAAAAGAGATAGGAGATGATAGATAGATAACGAAGCTAGTGTGAGAGACAGAGATATGAGAAAGATGTGTTGAAAGACATAAAAAAGTGATAACTTTTATATAATATAAATAAGATAATATAAGTGACAAAACATCTGTTCATAATCATAGTTCCTAATATTTTTTTTTATTAAAAAGTCGCTTGCACCCAATTAATTGCTGAAATATTTAAAAAAAAAAAAGTGTCCAGCAGGGAATCGAACCAACAGCTCCCACTTATCAGGCAGAGACACTTACCACTGTGCTACTGAGGATATGATTTTGAATCGACAAAAGTATATAACATAGCCACGCTCATGTCCCGATGACGTCACATACGTTAAGTCACGTGACTAGGCAAATCACGTGACCAGGACCACCTGGGGTTTCCGGGACCGGGAAAAATCACGTGATAGTTTAGCTCTGAATAAACGGAGTAGTTTATACCGAGCTGGCTAAAGATAATGCATACAGATAAAACTACTATGGAGAAAGAAATATACATTAATGGGGAAAAATTGGCGGTAGTGGAAAATTTTGAATATCTTGGTTCATTGATTACCAACAACGGTGACACAATGAAAGAAATTAAACGGCGACTATCAATTGCCCTTCAAAGACTAAAACAGCTGAATAAATTATGGAGTGGGACAGATAGAACTACAAAAATTAGATTTTTAAGAGCATGCATCTTTCCCATTGCAACATACGCCTGTGAGACATGGACACTTACTAAACAAGCTGAACAGCGCATAAACGCCTTTGAATATAAATGTTATAGACGAGTTCTAAGAATATCTTGGGTAAAGAAAAGAACAAATGCATCCATACTTCAAGAGTTGAATATTGAAGAAGGTTGGCTATTAAAGACGATAAAACAAAGAAAATTGAAATATTTTGGTCACTTGAAACGTCACGAAAGTTTGGAGAGAACAATAATGGAAGGGTATATGCCTGGGAAGAGAGGAAGAGGAAGGCCAAAGAGAAGATGGGTGCAGGGTGTGGCGGATGATCTCCAGATGGGTGGGTGTATCAGACGCAGGACATCTTGCTTATGATCGAGAGGTTTTCCGGAAGGTTGTTATGGGAGCGAGGTTCTGCAAAGGACATGCTACTGAATGAATGAATACACTGACGACTATCGTGAGCATCATCACAAACAATTTCAAAATTGGGGAAAAAATTGGAAAACATGGGAAAACTGGAAACAATATGAAAACGACAAAAATATGTTATACATTGTGTAACGTAAAAATAGTGATGCAATTCAATCAGATAATTCCTGGAATTGACATAAACATGACGAAATAAGCTGGGCATTTAGTACATGTAAAATTCAAGTGATATCTCAATGAAAACGTCAATTCTAAGCGGAGTTATTATTATTTTTGTATCGTGATCTACAATCAGGAAGAGCAAAGGTATCTTAGTAAAATGAGCACAACTGATCGCGGCCCAAAGGGAGATAAGAACATTAAATTGTGCTTTCTATTTCTGTGGCTTGTTTATTTAATTATACAAGTACACAGATAAATTACTGCTACAAATGAAACTTGTTTTCTGTTTAATTTTAGTAGTTAAATTGCCAGTTCTAATTATTTAAAGTAATATACCTCTCTTCTCTTCATATCTACTTCTCTTCTCATTATTATATCTACCTATCTTCTCATTATATCTACCTCTCTTCTCTTCATATCTACTTCTCTTCTCATTATTATATCTACCTCTCTTCTCATTATATCTACCTCTCTTCTCATTATTATATCTACCTCTCTTCTCATTATATCTACCTCTCTTCTAATTATTTCTACCTCTCTTCTCATTATATCTACCTCACTTCACATTATATCTACATCTCTTCTCATTATACCTACATCTAATCTCATATCTACATCTCTTCTCGTTATATTTACACCACTTCTCATTATATCTACCTCTCTTCTCATTATATCTACCTCTCTTCTCATTATATCTACCTCTCTTCTCATTATATCTACCTATCTTCTCATTATATCTACCTATCTTCTCATTATATCTACATCTCTTCTCATTATATTTACACCACTTCTCATTATATCTACCTCTCTTCTTATTATATCTACCTATCTTCTCATTATATCTACCTATCTTCTCATGTCTACCTCTATTTTTTTTTATCAGTCTTCTCATTATATCTACCTCTCTTCTCATTATATCTACCTCTCTTCTCATTATATCTACCTCTAATCTCATATCTACATCTCTTCTCATTATATTTATACCACTTCTCATTATATCTACCTCTCTTCTCATTATATCTACCTCTCTTCTCATTATATCTACCTATCTTCTCATGTCTACCTCTATTCTTTTACCAGTCTTCTCATTATATCTACCTCTCTTCTCATTATATCTACCTCACTTCTCATTATATCTACCTCTCTTCTCATTATATTTACATCACTTCTCATTATATCTACCTTTCTTCTCATTATATCTACCTATCTTCTCATTATATCTACCTCTAATCTCATATCTACATCTCTTCTCATTATATTTACACTACTTCTCATTATATGGCTAAAGGACATTGCTTGTCTCATTCTTATAGTCATGCATAATGTTCTACTTTTATTAGCCTCTTCTAGCAATTTGTTGTTTGTTACTCTGGCCGTCCACGGTCAACCAAGCTATTCACAACAAATGTCTCCAAAATCACATTTCTACTGCCTTCCAGCTCTTCCTGAGTTGTTAATTCACATTCCAAGATTCACTTTCATGCAGTAGAACAGGTTGATAACTATCAATAACATGATTTAGAATCAAGTGCTTGAATATGGCCAGGAAAGACCAGCATACCAGGCTTACAAGAAGACTCATCAAACAACAGACAGGCACAGATAGTCACTGCCCACTGAGGGATTTACTGCAGAGGAGATTGGAGCATACATGGACACATCAAGAGTGCAGTAATGATAATCAGAACTGATTTGAGAAATAAAATATCTTTGGAAGTTGGAAATCATTACATGAAAAGAAGAAATGGGTTGGAATTATTGAAAATGAAGCTAGTATTTAGAATTTAGTGTATTTCATTGTGACAAGATAGGTGAATCAAGAAGTGAGGAAAAGATTATGGCACTTAAATAGGGCACATACTCAGATAACTAGGTAATAGAATAGTCAGAAGACATCTGAAAACACATGAAAAAAAGATGTGTAATATGAGAAAATTAAGGGAGGAACAACAAGAGATAGCAAAGGATCAGAGGGATTTTCATAAGATGATTGAAAGCATTTGCTCCATTGGGAAGTAAAGGATGTAAGAAGTACAGACCAAAATGACTCCCATATGTACATAATGGAATGGTCTGTGCAATGAAAAGTTCTACTCTAACAGGGAGATACATATACTGTCCGGTTCATACAGAAGTGTGAGGTAATCTCCATTCATCCATTTATTGATCACCATCATCACCATCAAGTACCTTGCCGGCTGGCATGGGCAATCATGCTTTTCCACAAATTGCGATCTTTGACAGCATGGATCAATTTGTGTGTTGAAGGCCTTCTGTGTAATGACACCAGACTGTCAAGAATTTTCTCTTGCTGTCTTCCTTTATCTTTCTTTCCACAAATCTTTCCGGTTGTCACAACATGTTCCAGTTTCTGTCTTCTCATAATGTGGCCGAAAAATGATGATTGTCTCATTCTGATGTTTGTGATAAACTGTCTTTGTGGCTTCCCTTCATTCATTTATTGCTATAAGAATATTGGTCCTACACCATATCCCCAGCACACTTCATAGCATGTTAAGGGGTGCTTTACTTTACGTAAATGATTTAGTATGAAGCCACATGAGAAGTATATCAACTGTATAGTTATTTCTGCATTTTAATTTTCATTATCCGGTGTAAATCTCCCATGTATTATCAAAACCCTTAAGGGAAGCAAATAATAGTAAACTAACCTCTCAAGCATGGCATAAGAGGCAGTTAAGGAGGGCTGGTTTGGGACTGGCTACTTCCATCACATTGACAATTTAATTGTACACTTCTCAAGCAAAGTTCTAAGAAAGAAAGAAAGCCCAAAGCCATTTTGTAGTTATTGTTGAAATATGGGATCACTTTTTTGTGATTGTAACATTTCAGTTTTCTAGCTAAGTACTCCTTTTTGTTGATTTACAACAACTTTGGTCTAAATGTTTGCTTGTATCCATGATTTATGAGTTGTTGTTGACAATATAAAAACATGAGCTGTAGAGCAGCTTTACAAGACACAATTATGGACAACAAAGGAGGTTGCAGCGACAAGCCTTCATCAGCAAACACAAGAAAATACAAGAAGATATAATCACAGAGGTGACAATGCAGTGACTACGTTAGTCACTTAATCATTAATCATTTAATGTTGTCACTCTAGTGTCATCTCCATGGTTTATATGTTCTTTTCTTGTAGATGTTTGCTGATGAAGGCTTGTCGCCTCAGCGAAATTTGTTTTCTATAATAGTGTTCTCTAAAGTTGCTTTATACTTCACGTTTTTATATTTTTTACACTTCCACAGCTTAACCCATTTTATTCATAGTTGTTGAACTTCCTAATTACATTTTGTGTTAATTTGTTCTTCTAAATCAGCTCGTCAGCAGTCATACTTTTGACAGTACAGTTGAAACAGAATGTCAGTTTTGGAGGCAACTGAGACATTGATGTCTTGTTCCTGGAATCTCACGAGAACTCTTTTGGTGTTTATGGCACTCCAGACTGACCCAGCCTCACATAGATGCCAGGATATGTCTTGGGGGAGTAAAGGTGGCTAATTATTTTTTGTTTGTTTTTGTTGAGTGCTCGCTTGCTTAAGCAAGCAAGTCCATACACACTACTTCTAGTAGTACAGGACTGAATTTTTCGTGTGGATTAGCTTTCCCTATGAACAGTGTCCCTTGCCATCAGGCAAACCCACTCTGACTTCAGAGGTACTTGTAATTAAGGTCCCCAAGTCAAGGATGACAGGTCAACATTTTAGTCCAGCTGTTCGGTGCAGGGGTTGAACCCCTTGCCTCAGCATCAGCACATCGGATATTTAAGAACACATGCTCTTATCCATTAGGCCATGCTGACTTCCGGTGGCTAATGTTTTTTTGTTTTTGCACTCGCTGGCTTATAACTCAAGCGAACATAATACTATTTGTAGTAGTGATGGACTGAATTTTGCGTGTGGGTTAGCCTTCCCTATTAACAGTGTCCCTCGCCATCAAGCGAACCCACGGACTTCAGATGTACTTGTAATTAACGTCCCCAAGTCAAGGAGGACAGGTCAACATTTTAGTCCAGCTGTCCTGTGTAGGGGTTGAACCGCTTACCTCGGCATCAGCACACCGGATGTTTAAGAACAAGCTTTCTTATCCATTCGGCCATGCGGACCAGTGGCTAATGTGATACTGAACAAACCGCTGATTGAGTATTGCTTGGTCTAATACAAATATCAATACAAGAAGCTGGTCTCCATGGTAATGGTGTTGCGGATGCAATTCATAATGCCGCTTACCCGCGTTCAAAACGCAGCGGTGACCGATTTGGCAGCAGACCATGTCACTCTGGTTTTAAAGTGCTGGTATGGGAGCCAGTCGTTCAGAAAACAATAGCAAACTACTGAACGTAAAACTTGCCAAGACATCAACAACGGCAGTAAAATGCTGGTGTTGACTGCAACGTCCTGTAAAAGGATATGCAATTTAAAAAAAAAATACAAATATGTGTCCGTACCATGTGCCCTGTGTACCTCAAGTCGTGTAAAAGGGTCCTTTACTTTACTTTCCTACTGATATTGATCACCCATGTACTAAATGTCATGGCAGGGCAGACCAGGTCCTAAGCCTTTACTTCCCTACTGATATTTGTCACCCATATACTAAATGTCATGGCAGGGCAGACCAGGTCCTAAGCCTTTACTTCCCTACTGATATTTGTCACCCATATACTAAATGTCATGGCAGGGCAGACCAGGTCCTAAGCCTTTACTTCCCTACTGATATTGATCACACGTGTACTAAACAAATGTCATGGCAGGGCAGACCGAGTCCTAAGCCTTGGTCTGCAACTGGTCTAGGATCAAAGCTCTGATAGGTGGACAGTTAGAGCATTGCTTTGCTGATATGGCAGCTTCTGAAGCTTGTCTTGTTCCAGATGTATTGGTGTTACCTTTTCTATGGAGTAAACTAGACAGGCCGAGAGATTATGCTGCAAGGGCACCACATGGTCTCTACAATTCAGCCCGAGATCTGTTCTATGGAGAGGTTATTATCCCTTTTGTTAAAGTAAAATGTAAGAAACTGTCATCTGTCAAGACGGCCAGGTGCCAGTAACAGTTATATGCTTGAGCAATTGTATGGTCAGCTGGTGTTAAATCATTCTGTAAGCCACTTATCCATAGTGTCCACTTCTCTGTCTTTACTTAACTTCCTTATTGATATTTATGATCCAGACACATGTTTGAGCAATTGTATGGTCAGCTGATGTTGAATCATTCTGTAAGCTACTTATTTATTTCTCTGTCTTGGGTTTTTGAGGGCATGGCAACACACGGATCTAAGTCGTGGACCATGTCGCAATCACTAAAGAAGAAAATATTGACCTTTGAACCTAAATGTTGCAAAACAATTCATAGTACACCATGGACAATGAAGAAGACAAGTGCTGACACTCTACAAGACCTGAACATGGAAGAAATCTGGCTCATTAGCAGCATATTTTGGCCACATTAAATATCACAATGGTTTGGAATGAACAGCAGTCAAGGGCATGGTACCTGGAAGGAATCACAACATGCACAAAGATGGACACACAACTTTGAAGATACCTTGGGCATAAAAGTGCATGGGGCAGGGGAGCTGTTATATGGATGTAGAGTGTTATGGGCAGGCCATGATGAGAGCACCCTTCTACAAAGGATGTACTTGATAATATACCATAATTTCTCATCACAACACTGCCTCTTTTATACTGTTTGTCAGTGTGTGTGCCTTCTATTTTCCGTATCTCAACAATATGTTTTGTATTTTTTGGTACTTTGCTATCATGAGTGTATTCTTATGACTTCTAGCAGTTAATATTTGACTTATCACAAGAAAGTTAGTTGCATGTCTTCACAGGATGTTAATCAACCTTTGCATTTATTGGATGTTTGTCATTTACTGGGCAATATTAGTTAATTAGTTTGCCATTGCTTTCTGAACAGCCAACATTGTATACCATCAATGTAAACACATAGCAGTCTGCTTCCAAATGGTCCACAGCTGATTTTAAACCTTTACTTGGTGTGTCGTACAGTTGTCAAATGGCCCACATCTGATCTCAAACCCTCACTTAGTGTGTCGTGGAATTGTTAAATGGCCCACATCTGATTTCAAACCCTCACTTGGTGTGTCGTGGAATTGTCAAATGGCCCACATCTGATTTCAAACCCTCACTTGGTGTGTCGTGGAATTGTTAAATGTGGTTTCACTCTCCCCCCCCCCCCCCCCCCCCCCCCCCAAGCCACAGCACTTGTTTCATTATTCATTGATATTATCACATAAAACGAAGCAGTTACTATCATATGCCTAGCCATGTGTTGTATATTTCAGCTGGAAGCAGTTATATTTTTGTTTTAATTATGCTGTGTGACTGGCTGTATGTGGCAGGGATTAGAGATGCAACTCGTAATCACACACACTGCGTTCAAAACACAGCTGCAGGTGATTTGGCAGCAGTCCACCTTGTGTTGTTTTCATACAATGGTACGAGTGTTGGTCGTTCAAAAAGTAGTGGCAAACTACTGAATGTAAATTTGCCAAGAAATCACAAACAGCCAAAAATGGTGGGATTGACTGCGACATCCTGTAAAGGATATGCAACTAACTATGGTGTGTGACTATGCAGTATGCATCTGATGAGATGCAGCAAAATATCAAAAAAAAATATGGTGCATATCCCTTACAGGACGTCACAGTCAACATCAGGTTTTTCAGCTGCTGTTGATGTACTAGGCAAGATTATGCTCAGTAGTTTGCCATTGCTTTCTGAGCGACCTGCTCACATACCCCCGTAAGTTACCAGCGCGGCGCGAAACGCTGCCGATTCTCACGCAGCTGCGTTACTCACAAGAATATATGGGATTACGGAGAAAGACGTTAACTCCTATGCAAGGGAGACCAGCTAAATATAGACCTGGCAAAATATGCCAGGCAATAAATTATGCAACCTATCGCCTGTGTCTTCAATATTCATAATAAAATTGTCAGTATTATTACATATGTCTTTTGCCTTATTGTTTGATTATTTTTTTCACACATTCTTTGATGTTTTTCAAAGTGTATGAAGTTCTTGACTAACTTGTCTCCTCAAAGCACAGTTTCTTTTTCTTGTGAAAACTACAGATAACAAACAGCAAACACTCAAGATGTCATGCAACACCCTAGCGTCCGCAAACACCAGATTTGCTGTAAACCTTTTCAGAGTCATTCGTAAGGACCTGAAGGGCAAGAATGCCTTCCTATCACCACTGAGCATTTCTGCAGCACTTTCCATGACACAGATAGGTGCTGTTGAAAAAACAGCACAGGAAATGGCTCAAGTTCTGGGCTGGGAGTCGGAGAATGGGGAGCAGATTCACCAGCAGTTTCAGGCATATTTTACTAAGCTGCAGCAGCCTTCAGATGTGTACCAGTTGTCTACGGCAAACCGCATTTTTGTGGAAAAGACCTTCAGCGTGATTGAGGCTTTCACAAATAAAACTAAAGAATGGTACCTTGCAGGTAAAGTCTCTTAGCCTCCTCCTTCTCTCAGTGAGTTTGTGATTGTGAGTGAGCATATGTGTATGCGAGGGGGTGTGTATATGTGTGTTATTGAGTGGGTGCATAACTGTAAGTTTGTGTAAATGATTTAAGTATGTATGCAGGTATGTATGTATTTGTGTGTGTGCAGGCAGGCAGGCATGTGCATATGTATGTATGTCTGCTGCCTGCCTGTCTCATACCATGGTACTGTAATATGCATTATGTTCACAAATTTCATTTGACAATGTTTTTCTTTCCTATGTGAATGTTACATGCACAACAGATAATTGATGTACTTAAGATGAGTGATTGGAAGGGCAGAATGTGACCCTTTGAAAATAAAGCTCTTTCGTTCCTTCCTATTTCACCCTCTTCTTCTTCTTCCTCCTCTTTTTCTTCTTCTTCTTCCCCTCCTCATCCTTCTTATTTTCTTCTTCTAATCCTTGTCCTGCTCCTCCATCCCCTCTTTCTTCTTCTCCCACTCCTCCTACTTCTGCTTCTTCTTTTTCTTCTCCTTCTAGTCATCACATGTGTTACTGTGTTACTTTAGCCAACTTCCTTTGATGAATCCAGCAATTGCCTGGAGTTCCACTTATTGCTCCAAAGGGCTCTGAGTTTGACTCTTGTTTTACCGGGGTCCATAAAGAAAGCAAAGAATGGCAACACTGTAACCTACCATGCATGTCATAAGAGACAGCTAAGGAAGGTTGACCTGAGACTGACTACCACATCCTGTAGACAAGTTTAGCTGTAAAGTCCAGCCAGCTATGAAGAAGTCTACAAGGGGCTTGGTGTCAGTTGGTTGAGGACCTCTGCTTTATTTGGAGACAAAAAGCAGAAGATGAGAAAGGTTTGAGTTTAGGGGTCAAGTCATTGGGTCAGTGTAGCTTTCTCCACTGATCTTTCACAGGACAGTACTGTAGGACACGGGAAACATTGCTTTAAGACAGCTGTCCTTATTTCACAATATGTTGTAGTGTAAACTCCACTGTAAAGCAATCACAAGAGACATCTGACCATCAGAAGCAGTCTCCCTTCTATGAATGTTTCAGTCTCTTAATTTGTTTATACTAATGGTCTAAGATGATGGCCGGAGAAATATAATCAATATAGTTATTCTAGAAAACCAAGGACTGAGATCAATGGACAGACATCAATGCCTGTGCAGTTTCATGTGGAACATGATGCTGATTTATGATGCAGTCTCTAAGTTCTCCTTTATATCTGATAAAAGATTCCAGCTCCCAATGCATATTCCTTGTCCTGAGAGCTTTCCCATCAATGCTGTGTTCATGCAAAATGCTGATATGTTCTTGATACATCTTTCTGTAGATTTAAGCTAAATGAGTTAAGTACACGGTACTTTTTGTGTACTTTCAGAACCAGTGCAGGCCAACTTTAAAGAAGAGACTGATAGTGAGACAGCGAAGATCAATACATGGGTGGCAGAACAGACGCAGAACAAGATAAAAGACATGTTTGGTGCTGGTGTTATAAGTGACTTAACACGGATGGTCTTAGTCAATGCCATCTATTTTAAAGGTGAAATATAAGTGTGTGTGCGTGTTGCTCAAGTGCATGAGAGAGAGAAAGAGAGAGATGCTAATTTGATGAAAGAGAGAGAGAGATGCTGAATTAATGAACCACAATGGTTATTGTGAAAATTGGTTAACTTACAATTGTGAAATGATTGTTAGTAACTGTCGGGGTTGTGCGATTACAGCACATGTGATAATAGCATATCAGACTCTATGAACTAGGCTGCAGAAAGTGCCAGCCTGTAGTCTCTGTTCTGAATGGATAGCCAGCATTCAGAAATCATACTTCATATCATTCACCTGCACTTGTACCTCAGAATTATAGATAATGAATGCACAGACCAGCTGGCAAATAATGCACCAATAGAAGCAGGAAGAAGCACGCACACAGCTGATATAGTCAGTGGACTCAGCTTGCAGATACTGATGTTAACTACATGAACTGTGAGTGAAGCCTGGTAAGCACATCAATGCTGTCTCTGAGGTCAAGGGAGGATAAATAACAACCAACACCTCAAGGTAACAGTGAGCCGATTTATTTTGAGATGGCTGCTGCATCGGAGGGCTGACCAATGACATATCATGCAGTACTTACAACAAAAGTTCTACAACCTAAGATAACAGTACAACTATTCAGCAAATCGATATTTTTTTTCAGAATTTAAACATACACTGACCTCGGTGGCATATGCTTAGTGCTCTTGCCTGCCTAGACAGTGGTTCAGGTACAATCCCCATCAGAGGCAGGATTGTGTTTTCTACCAGTAAACAGCTCTGGGGTTGACCCAGCCTCATAACAATGGGTAGCAGGCAACTTCTGGAATGCTCAAGGAAGGAGAGGTGATGATGAAGCAAACTGGCCCCCTCATATGATGTGCCATGGCCTAGAATGTGTGGCGGCCTAACACTTCACATCCCAATAGCACTATCTGCTGTGGGATTACCTTTAGGAACTGCCTTTAGAAAAAAATATACATGTTTATGTCTGATCTTACTTCATTTCATCATTTGGTGAATTGCATTGCACAGTTGCTTCAAGCCTGTGGCTCAGTACACTCAACTTTGACAAGCATTTTTTGGGACTTGTCCCCTGTCTTCCCACAAGGCAGCAGGTTTGTGTTTCTCTTCATCTGCTTCCTATTCATTGACCTGTCTGACATGGGAGGCCCTATCAGTAGCTGTGCTGCCGTCGGTATAGCTATTGAGGTCAAAGGAACACTTATGCCCCTTTACCCCAACATGATGGAGGGGGGGATGTTACACACAAGATGGTATTGCATAAATAGCTGTTCTCCTAGCACTCAACATTGTATTGCATAAATTGCTGTTCTCCTAGCACACAAATTTGTATTGCATAAATAGCTGTTATCCAGCACACAAGATTGTATTGCATAAATAGTTGTTCTCCTAGCACACAAGATTGTATTGCATAAATAGCTGTTCATCTAGTACATAAGATTGTATTGCATAAATAGCTGTTCTCCTAACACACAAGATTGTATTGCATAAATAGCTGTTCATCTAGTATATAAGATTGTATTGCATAAATAGCTGTTCTCCTAACACACAAGATTGTATTGCATAAATAGCTGTTCATTTAGTACACAAGATTGTATTGCATAAATAACTGTTCTCCTAGCACACAAGATTGTATTGCATAAATAGCTGTTCATCTAGTACATAAGATTGTATTGCATAAATAGCTGTTCTCCTAGCACACAAGATTGTATTGCATAAATAGCTGTTCATCTAGTACATAAGATTGTATTGCATAAATAGTTGTTCTCCTAGCACACAAGATTGTATTGCATAAATAGCTGTTCATCTAGTACATAAGATTGTATTGCATAAATAGCTGTTCTCCTAACACACAAGATTGTATTGCATAAATAGCTGTTCATCTAGTACATAAGATTGTATTGCATAAATAGCTGTTCTCCTAACACACAAGATTGTATTGCATAAATAGCTGTTCATCTAGTACATAAGATTGTATTGCATAAATAGCTGTTCTCCTAACACACAAGATTGTATTGCATAAATAGCTGTTCATCTAGTACACAAGATTGTATTGCATAAATAACTGTTCTCCTAGCACACAAGATTGTATTGCATAAATAGCTGTTCATCTAGTACATAAGATTGTATTGCATAAATAGCTGTTCTCCTAGCACACAAGATTGTATTGCATAAATAGCTGTTCATCTAGTACACAAGATTGTATTGCATAAATAACTGTTCTCCTAACACAAAATTGTAGTGCATAAATAGCTGTTCTCCTAGCAAGATTGACTAAACCACCATCACAAGCTGCTCCATGTGTAGACATCCACCAAGTTTCAGGAGATATTCTTTCAATTAAAGCTCGGCCTCGGAATCTTCACCCCTTCTCACCTAACACGACATCATCTCCCAGCTCAGACTATTTCATGCTGCAAGAAGACTTCCAACACAATACAAATTGTCTGAGTAGCATGTCTCAGTACAGAGGCCTTTGTATCGAAGCAACAACAACTCTGTCTGTTTCATGCACCAGTAATTCCCAGACTCTCAGCACACATTGTTTCCCCACAAGCAGTCATGCAAGTTGATCTTTGATATCTCGTACAGAGTCTACGACTGGAGCCATTCAGTGCTCTACATGATGATAATCCTCATCCAGAGCCTGCCGGCCCAGTGGTCATGTGTTCAAATCCCCAGTGAGGTGAGTTTTTTAAAGTTGGCCTTGCAAGATGACCCTGCCTAAAATGGAACCAGTAAATGTCTAGGGAAGTCAAGGCAGCTGAAGTGGTATTGACCACATCAGTCCCTCACGTTCCAGCTGGTCTGTTGGTCTATACAAATATGGGGTTAGCACTATATATCCTATAAACCTCAAGGAGTGGATAAGGGTCCTTTACTCAATAATGATCTTGACCTTACATTTCCTTTTGTCTCCAGGTAAATGGGACACGAAATTTGATAGAAAAAGCACATCTCCTAGGCCTTTCAAGTTGTCACCTGAAGAAACTAAAGATGTCCCCACAATGTACAATAAACAGGTGTATGGCATTTATAAAGACAGAGAGCTCAAGTTTACAGCCGTGGAACTGCTGTACAAAGGTCAGGAGCTCGGAATGGTCATAATTCTGCCAGATAAGGACTTTGGACTTGAGGTATGGATAGGTGATTTATGAAGAAAATAAGGTGTGATGAGGATGAGTATGATAGGATCCCGTAGAATGAGGTGTGATGAAGCTAAGGTATTATATGATGAGGTATGGAGGAGTTATGAAGAGAATGGAGTATGAATAGAAGAAGGAATAAATTTGATGAGGTATCGAGGAGGCCCTATTCTGGAAAACCTGATATACAGGAATGACATTGTAGCCCTCCAGGAGATGAGACTGGGTGATCAGTTACTCCAAATTGTCAGCTTCAAATGTTTCTACAACAGGCGACATCTGGGAATAGCGATTCTCATTTGCGATAGTATGGTGGCTTCAGAGCTAGACGTGTCCAGTTGGGACAATGACGACATACAAATACAGGCGGTGAATAGTTAAGTCCAGTCTACCATTCGTGTTGGTTAATGTTTATGCCCATAACGCGAGTATGGATTCCCAGAAGTGGCAGTGCATAAGTGACATATTAGGTCACGAGAGAAATGTTATTTTCTGTGGCGATTTCAACGCTAAAGGCAGATCATGGGGAAACATTTCCTCCAACACACAGGGGGAGGAGCTCGAGACCGCACTCGAAACCATTGACCTGGTTTGTACCAACAGTGGCTGTGACACCAGCACAGCAAGTTGTCCAGGTGATGAGGACATTGTTATTGATCTGGCGCTGGTTTCTCCTTCACTCACTACAGTGTGTAGATGGGGTGTCCTAGGGTACCACGGCAGCGACCACCACCCTTGCAGCATATTAGTGGAGAAAGGCAGAACCAGGCAGCACAGTCAACGGTCAAGACTTTCCAGTATGACAGTACAGGGCAAGATGTGATGAGTAAATAAGGCGTGACAAGCGCAGAAAGCTTCAGGGCAGGAAAAAAAGCTGGGAGCAGCCACTTTAGTGGAATTTGGAGGTGGAGAAGGCCTGGGTGGATAAGCGTAATGCTGTAAGGAAATGGCAAAATACCAAGAAGAACAAGTTGCTCATCCTAGTCCCTGCATGTAATTAGAAAGACACATACAAAAGTAAGCTATTTTTAAAAAAAACTGGTTATGGTGGTTAAAAGTGAAAAATGGGCAGAGGTATGTCAAAGAGTAAGCACAGACAAGTCACTGAAATCGTTCTGGCGACTACATAAAAGCATGAGTGGGGTAGTCAAGAATAAGAGAATTTCTGACTTCCAAGGTTCTGACCTCATCTGGAGAGGACTGACGAGAAAAGGGCAAAGCCCTCTTCAAACGCTATCTAGAGCAGAGCAACCAGACATAAGAGGCCAAAATCTTGCCAAGGAGGTCACCTCAGACAGGTGCAAGGCCCAGACCATTTCGAATGAAGAAACAGTGACAGTGAAAGAGAGAAAAGCTGTGCTTCGACGATAAAGAAAACAGCGCTCCAGAGCCAGATGCATAAGATACGACGACATCAATAGGTGTACCGACAATGAGCTAGAGAAACTAGCAGTCATGTACAACAACAGTATAGGGAGTGCTAGCATCAAGGAGGAGTGGTTACACAGCTATCTGATTCCCTTGTTGAAGCCTGACAAAGACCACACAAAAATTCAGAGATATTGAGTATTAACCATGCAGAATACAATGGGCAAGTTGCTGGAAAAATTAATTGCCAGAAAAATATCAAGCCAGCTAGAGAGGCAAGGTATTTTCCCACCTACCCTGGGAAAGTACCGTCCAAAAGAGAAACCTGGACCAATGCAGCAGTTGTTTCCCATGATGTCTATGAAGGTTTCCACTCAGGCATTGAAATCTTTACTGCAGCGATTGATCTTGAGGATGTGTACAACAGAGTACCATTGGATGTTTTAATGCTTCAGCTTTTTGAACTCAAGAAAGTCCTTTCCTCCTTAGTTGGATCGATGCAGCCCTCTTCTAACGGAAAGTAGTTTTTAGATGTGGCAGTTGGACTTCGAAACCAACAATAATATATCCTGACCTACCACAGGGATCACCATTATCTCTGGTGCTGTTCAACGCGTACACTGTGAGAATCACCAGTGAGCAGATCACTGGACCGGGGAGGACATTGTCATATGCCGACAATGTTTTAGTGTGTTGTCAGGGTAAGGATAGAGATCAGGTTGCTGTGGAACTACAAACCGAACTCAATCGCATAAGTACATGGTGTGTTGAAGCTGGGGCAATGGTCAACCCAACAAAACCAACAGTGACATGGTTCTATTTGAATAATCATATTGTCAACACTTCAACACCAACTGTAAATCTGTTCAGAGACTGTGGAAAGAAGGCAGGCAATTAATTACCTGGGGATACGTTTTAATCAAAGCCTGGCTTATAATGAGCACATAGACCAGGCCTGGACATTGAACAAGCAACTATAAAGTCATATAGAAGCCCCGGAGATGTGGATATACAGACGAATAGGTCATATTTCATGGGAACAAAAACAATCAAATGTAGAGGTTCTAGAAAAACTGGGAGTGAAGAGTTGATGAAAGAAATAAAGAGGAGACAAGTGAAATATTTTGGCCACGTTAAAAGACATGATACTCTTATAAAAACTATACTGGAAGGCAAGGTTGAGGGCAAGTGAGCAAGAGGTAGACAGCGATACAAGTGGGAGGATAACATCAAGAGATGGACGAACATCAGCCTGACAGAATGTACAGTCAAGGCGAGAGGCAGACAGTGTTGGAGATCCATTGCAGCCAACCTTCATTGCGGAGACGGCACCTGATCGATTGAGACCAGGTGATAACAAAGGCCAAGCGGGGTTTGGCTGCGATGTGGGTGATGGCAGCAGCAAACTGTAAGCAGCACCATCTATGTCTTCTATACGAGGGGCTGGTCATGTCTGTTTTTGAGTATGCAATGGCAATCCTGACTCTCAGCCGTAAGCAGATAGAAAGAAAGGATACAGAACGAGGCTGTTGCAAATTTTTCTTGTATGTACAAGAGATACAGCATGCAGGGCAATGCGCTACCTTCTTGATTTTCCAACCATTGAAGACAGAATACAAATTTTCTGAGCACGTGCCTACCTCAGAGTTAACGCAAACACACAACATCCACTGCATAGTGAAATTATGAAGGTGAAGGGCAGCAGGTTAAAAAGAGGAAGGTCGTGGATGGGTCAAGCCGAAGACATTCTTCAACAGGTGTGTTCACTTGAGGACTTAGAACCTGGCGAGGAGTGGGTACAAGTGTCAACAGATTTCGTTACGTCCTTTTCACTTAGACAGAACATACAGACAAGAAAATCTGGCTGCTGTGGAGGTGAAAGTACAAGCTTTGATTTTCAAGAATTCGTTAGACGGTGATGCTGTCATTTACACAGAATTGGTTGGGTGTCCGACATGTGAGAAGCTCATGGGCCTTTACGGCTCTGGCTGTAAGGGAGAATTGTGAAGGAGGACTCTGGTGCTTTTGTTGTGACCACAAGTAGCCTGACTATGAAAGTCATGGCAGTAAGTAAAGCAATAACATGGATCCGAAGAGAGTGGTTGCTGTCTCTGGAGGGTCTTGGCTGGCAAAGATTAGTTTCATCTTTGTGCCACGGCATGCAGGAGTACAAGGAAATGAGCGGGCTGACAAGCTCGCAGGTGAGGCTACTGTGGAGGGTGGATGCGCCATGGACCAGGCTGACATTCTGAATGCTCTACAAGAAGTAAGACTTTTGCGAGAATCAAGTGATGACTGTGAATCTACAACTATGGTCAGATTGCGAGAACAGCAAATTAAAAGAGGTGTAACCAAACAAGAACACTATGCAGGATGCCAAAGAAGATCGATAAACAATCACAGAACTGGTGTCGTTAGCCGCTACATGCTGCAGGATTTGCTGAGGAGGGAATCCGAGCACTTACGGTCTGAATGGTTCAATGTGCAGTGAGGATGATCTGTCGACTAACTAAGAGGAGGTATGAAGAGAATTTAGTATAAATAGAAGGAATTAATTTTATGAGGTGTGTATGTGGTATGAAGAGAATGAGGTATGAATAAAAGAAGGAATTAATTTGATGAGATAGGGAGAGGATGAGGTAAGATGATGATGGGTATGATGAGGATAAGAAATTAATTTGATGAGATGTGAAGAGGATAAGTTATGAGTGGAAGAAAAGGATAGAAGGAGATGTGGATAGGAGAAGATATGAATAGAAGTAGGTATGGATTGAAAGAGGTATGCATAGAAGAAGGTATGGATAGGAGAAGGTTTCAGTAGAAACAGGTATGAATAGAAGGAAGTATGGATAAAAGGAAATACAGACTGAAGTAGGTATAGGAGATATACTTAGGATAATGAATGAATATAAGGAGGTGTGGAGAGGGTTAGATATGGATAAGGTAATGTATAAAAATAAGGAGGTTTGGATAAGGTTATATATGAAAATAAGGTGTGGATAGGGTAATATATAAAAATAAAGAGGTATGGATAGTGTAATTTATAAAAATTAGGAGGTATATATAGGGTAATATATAAAAATAAGGAGATATGGATAGGGTGGGATATGGAGAGGGTGATATATTGATAAATTAACGTAAAAATATAGGGATGTTTGAATGAAATGTGATATGGGTAGTATAATGTATGCATGTATATGCATTGATAGGGGTAGACAAGATATGGGTAGGATAATGTATGAATTAGAGGGGAAGAAATTAACAGGAATTTTACGAATATGTTTTTGACAATCGTGTTGGTGAAACAGCCATGTGTACATGTGGATTGGCGTCGCAGACAGCAGAGCACATACTCCAAGACTGCCCAAAATATAACATATCTAGGCAAACCTTCGGGCCTAGAGAGATGACAGTGGAAGATAAACTCTATGGACCGCTGTGTGAACTGAAAAAGACAGTTCAATTCATACAAGAGACAGCACTGCAGTTATAGACATATTTCAAGCGAACGGAAGAAGAAGAACAATCGTGTGAATCAGATACATTTTGTGTGTGTTATTTCTCAACATCATTCCCCCTTTCTGGCAACACACTTGGTCCATCTGTCCATTAGCTTGATAACTTCTAGGAAAAGTTTCTCAGTGTGGCCTTAAACCAATTTTGCACTGCCTCCATGACCTCATTGTCATCTGCAAACCTCTGACCCCAATAGTTCAAAGTCTGGACTATGCTGGGTATTTCAAGACCTCAAATTTCAGAGGATGTAGTGTATCCACTATATGCGCAGCCATATGAGGGAAGATGTTGTTGTGCAGCAACAATATTCTTTCAGCATTTTGATCGCATCGCGATCACTAATAGTTTGTTGTAGACAAAACAGTTTGTTCACTAGCATGTCACTGTATTGAGTGCTAGTGGCAGTTTCACCTCTTTCTTGGAAATGCACCAAAATAGGGCTCTTGATTTCCCAAAAGATGGTCATCATGACACTTTGTAGGTCTCCCATTATGTGGTTCATCAATGATGTTTTGTCTACCATTTTGAAATCTTTCTACCAATTCATTCAGTCTTCCCTGACTCAACTGTCTCCATAATGAACCATCATTCTTCTGTATATTTCACAAGGTTTTCCACTCTCTGACCACAAAAAAAGTTAATAACGCAGCATGTTACCCCTCCCCCGTCTGTAAGTTACCAGCACGGCATGAACCGCTGCCGATTCTCGCAGCTGTGAGATTTCTCACATGCACAACTTGCACATCAGACCTTCTGTTTTTGCTTCGAGAAGGCTAGGTATGTGATCACACTACTCAAGAGATCAGGTGGACGTATATCATTAGAAACCAGTGGTTCTTGTAAACATGCCCGGCTCTAGGCTGGAATTTGGACCAGGCTGCTTTCAAGTGAGGCTGACATCATAACGTAACATCACAACCGTAATGACATTGACATACCATATAATTTTGCTTTCTAAATGTCTACATACAGTGTTATATCATATGTTAGTTGTTTATGTGTTTGGTTTATGTTTCTCAAACAGGATCTGGTGGGGAATCTGACTCCTGAGAAACTGGATGCTGTCATAAAAAATGTTTCACTGAACAAAGAGAAGATTCAGCTATATCTTCCTAAATTTGAGGTAGTTTGTTGTGATCAATTTATGATCTTGTTACCAATTGTGTATCTCCCTCTGGATATTGTGTTGGAGTCATGACAATCAAATGCCTAAAATTCATGGAGGAAACACAACCGAGGCCTGTCACACAGATGTAGAATTCTGGTCCAGTGTTGCATACCCCCACCGGCTTCTGAGCTTGGAGAGTGAGAGGACAGCACTGTGACACAGCTCCTGTGGGGATGATACTTTGGTATTGTGTGTAAAGACCAGCATCCAATAGATGCAAGCCCTTTTCTCAAACTTCCTTAGCTTTGAGAGTGAGAGGACAGCTCAGCACCACAGTCCCTATTATTCATCATCATCCTTTGCAGGATGTCGCTCTCATCACAGTGCACCAAAAACCACCTCAATCTCTGGCCATGTCTCCCTCATGAACCCTCATGTCCAAGATGTCTGCAATGTCCTGTGTCCTTCTTCATGCTGGTCAACCTGTGCCTCTTCTTCCAGGAACCATGCCTTCCATCACTGCTCCCCCCAAGCCACTGTGACGTTTAGTGTGGCCAGAGTTTAGTTTCCAGGACATGATACTGTGTGTAAGCCAGTTTTCTTCCATGCTCTGGTCTTGTGAAATTTGAATATTTTTCTTCTTGGTCCACGATATTCTAAGAACTTTTCTGTAAATTTGAGCTCAAAAGCGCCAGTTTTATCTTTAGTGATTGTGAAATGATGCATAACTCACATCCATCTTAATCTTCCTCTTTTGAAGGGAGTGTGTCACTCTTTGTGATGTACCTCTGAATTTTATGTGTCCAACTTCAGCATGCATTTGTGTCAGGTTTACGTCCTCTAGATTCCACCCATAGTCACAGACTATATCTGCCCATGGCTAGGTATTCTTTCCTGACAATTTTGCCAGATTAGCAATTGTGTGGCCTACTCTTTACAATTTCCAACTGCCATGGAACTTATGCTTGCTTGCTTGTGTTCGTTGGCTTGAGCTCCAACATGAAGTCCTGTATGTCAGATGAAGGCATCCTGTTGTCCAACATCAGTGTGATGTCATATAGGACTTGAGGTCTGCGTGAGTATCCGTTGTCCCATGTCTGGCTTATTGGTGTGCAGACTGGTGGTTCCTCGTCATACAGGCAGACACTCTCCGACTTCGGAGGAATCAGCGATCCTACTGACTTTAGCCAGGACCCCGAAGGGACCTGTTGCCCAGGACGCTCGACGAGGTCAGTAGGTCTTGGCCAGCATATAACCCGGCCCTGGTGCCTTGGAAACACCTTTGCGTCCCTATGGAACTTATAATGTGCACCCTTTTTTCCTACCCTGATCAAGAATGCTAGGTAAATGATCTCACTACCCAAGAGATCAGGGAGGCATGTTATATTTTTAGAAACTTTTAGGTCTGGCTGCCAGTGTGTTACCAGGGCTCATAAGACAAGCATAGTAACTGTAGCCTGCCATGCATGTCATAAGGAGGGTTGGCATGAGATGGGCTGCCTACCCCGGTAGAACATTATAGTTGTAAAATCCAACCAGTCGTGAACAAGTCAACAGAGGGCTCGATTGGAGTTGTCAACAGAGGGCTTGACTGGAGTCGTCAACAGAGGACTGGACTGGAGTTGTCCACAGAGAGCTTGTCTTGAGTTGGTTGAGAGCCCATGCTTTATTGTTGTCTAATAGAGCTCTCATTATATAAACCTTTCTAGCTGGATAATTTGTCTAATGGAACTCTCTTTATATAAACCTTTCTAGCTGGGTAATTTGTCTAATGGAGCTCTCTTTATATAAACCTTTCTAGCTAGGTTGTTTGTCTAATAGAGCTCTCTTTATATAAACCTTTCTAGCCACGTTCCGCAATGAAATGGTGATGCCATCTGCCTCAAGCACTGAAAGTCATAGATTTGCATTGTGCAAATTTCTTGAGAGCAATGGTTGTCTTGGCTGGATGTATGGAGTTTGTGCTTTGTGTGTAGCTCTCAGCAGACGGTTTGCCATTCTTGAGAGATAAGGTAAAATCCATTGCTATGTGGTTGATCCTTTCGCTGTATTAACCCATATAAACCTTTCTTGAAGTTGTAACCTGCAGCATGTGTAACCACAAATATTTGACAATCATCAGATAACCAGCACCTACATGCTGAAGGAGGCACTGACCAGCCTAGGAATGGCGGATGCTTTCAGCCAGGAGCATGCAGACTTTTCAGGAATGACTGGAGAGCGAGATCTTGTGCTGTCTGATGTTGCCCACAAAGCCTTTGTCCAGGTGAATGAGGAAGGCACTGAGGCTGCTGCTGCAACTGGTGCCATGATAGTTTTAAGAAGCATACAGCCACCTGTCCCAGTTGTTACAGTGGACCATCCGTTTTTGTTTCTCATTAGTGACCATCGTGCCAATGGAAACATTTTATTCTTGGGACAAGTTGATAATCCTTCATCTTAAATATCTCGTGTTCACTAATATTTCTGTTCTTTCTGCATAGAAGCTCTTTGAGTTGAAGTACCAGTATTTGATCTATATTGAAAATTTTTATAGTAAGCTTGGTTTATTGTACGAAAATGATGGCACATTTAGGATCATGTTATGATCCCCTGTCTGAAATATTTTACCAGGAATATATTTTCAAATTACAGAATTCAAATCTCAGAAAGTTAAGTCATTCTTGGACTCTTTCACATTATACAGGATTTCTCAGGAAAACATAGTTGGTACATTTGAAGTTGAATAACGAAGACACAAACCATATATAGTACGATTTATTGCCTGGCACATTTCGCTGCATCTCGTCAGGTTACTTACTGCAGATGTCACACATCATTGGCACCTTGCCGTCTTGACAGACAATAGTTTGTAAGGAATGGAGTTATTCCCTCTCCATAGCACAAAGCCTGGGCTAAAATATAGAGATCATGTGTTGCCCATGCAGCATGATCCCTCTCTCGGTCTGCGTAGTTCACTCCAGAGGAAAGGTAACACCTCTACATCTGGAACAAGACAAGCTGCAGAAGCTGCCGGATCAGCAAAGCAATGCTCTAATTGTCCGCCTGTTGGAGCTTCGATCCTAGACCAGCCGCCAACCAAGGCTTAGGGCCTGGTATGCCCTGCCATGACACTTTGTCTTTAGGTTGCATTTCCTCGCACCAGGGTAAGGCTTGTACCCTCCCATTTGCGCTCTTCCGCCCGAAGCCGTTGGCACAATGTGAGGTGTCGGGTTTGGTAAGCGCCGCCCAACGTTTGGCGCTAACAGAAAGCAGGTAGTACTGTCTACTGTTATATGGTAGCTCAGTCATATCTGACTAAGACCTGACACAAATGATGTCACACAACGTAGAGTGAAATAACTAGATTCATCGTTCAAGCTGAAATATACATATGTTTGCACAGTAATATCAGTTTTCCATGGTAATTTTAAATTGACTACCATGTCTTTCTGTTTGCACAAAATAGGCTTGTGCAGATGGATATCCTAATGAGACGTAGAGCAGACGGCACAATTCAAAGGTCGGTGTACCGCAAAGAAACATGGACTGGCCAATACTTAAATTTTCATAGCTTCGCACCTGTCCAGTACAAACGGGGATTAGTGAGAACCCTGTTTGACCGTGCTAGGAAGATATGCACCCAGGACACACTGACGGAAGCAATTGAAACTCTGAAGAATGTCTTACACCTGAATGGGTACTCCACAGGATTTATAAAGCGCCAACAGCCGAAACCAAAATCAGACGTAACAACGGTCCCTAAGCTCAAGGTATTTATACAGCTAACCTTTCGAGGGGATCACGTAATGCAAGGTCTACAGGACCGGCTCCTTACAGCAGTTGGCCGAACATTCTGTGCTGCAACTCCAGTTATTAGGTACAGAACCACACCTATTCCCACCCCAGCAATAAAAGAACCTACCCCTCTGTACGCCACATCTAATTGCATTTACCAATTCACATGCAGGTGCGAGTCCACCTACATTGGCCGAACAGAGAGGCAGCTACACACCAGGATTGCTGAGCACGTACCAAAATGGGTAGACAAGAAACTACACACAAGCAATGCGATCATTGTGTTTCAGACACAAAATGGTTGTTTGTTAAATTTTGCAGAAGCGATAATGATCCATATGCACAAGCCTATTTTGTGCAAACAGAAAGACATGGTAGTCAATTTAAAATTACCATTGTAAACAACTGATATTACGGTGCGAACATGTGTATATTTCAGCTTGAACGATGAATCTAGTTATTTTACTCTACGTTTGTGATATCTGCAGTAAGTACCTGATGAGATGCAGCGAAATGTGCCAGGCAATAAATCGTACTATATATGGTTTGTGTCTTCGTTATTAAAATTCACTATGGGAAAAAATTGTTTTGACATTTGAAGTTGCTTGATCTTCTTTCCTAAGTATATCAAATAAGCTTCGGAATGCCCCAAATTACCTTTGGCCATTGTTTAAATATAATGCTAGACACAGTAAACGTTTAAATATATTACACATTCCGAAGCCTAGGATTGACTTATACAAAACAAGCTTAACCCTTTCTTTACTGACGGTACTTTTAAGTACCACTCACTTCAAATGGCTATATTTTTACAATCTGATCACGAATCCTGACGGTACTTAAAGGTCTATCTAAAATAACATTGCTTGTTTCCCAGGTAGGTGGCGTGAATGTTTGGAAGCGATCTGGGCATGCGCAATACATTTTCTTTGTGTCGAGTTTCATTAGTCATCCATCTTGAAATAGGGACTGGACACTGCCTGCATGACGTCTACTATTTGATCGTTATTTTACAGTTTGTTGGTGCTACAGATTTTTAATCAACTACAGTATTATACAGGTAAGCATTTGATATATGTGTCTTCTAAATTGATAGTTTATTTTTAATTGTACGCACTAAAATATGTCATGGTACTTATAAGTACCGCCAGGTCGGAAGTGGGTAAAACTCGGGTAAACCAAGGGATGTGAGAAAAGTTAACTTTTTTGAACCTAATCATCATCATGTGATAGACTTATTTTGAACCTAATCATCATCATGTGATTGACTTATTTTGAACCTAATCATCATCATGTGATTGACTTATTTTGAACCTAATCATCATCATCTGATTGACTTATTTTGAACCTAATCATCACCATGTGATTGACTTATTTTGAACCTAATCATCATCATCTGATTGACTTATTTTGAACCTAATCATCATCATGTGATTGACTTATTTTGAACCTAATCATCATCATGTGATAGACTTATTTTGAACCTAATCATCATCATGTGATTGACTTATTTTGAACCTAATCATCATCATCTGATTGACTTATTTTGAACCTAATCATCATCATGTGATTGACTTATTTTGAACCTAATCATCATCATGTGATAGACTTATTTTGAACCTAATCATCATCATGTGATTGACTTATTTTGATTGAATGAATGAAATGGCATACGTCAATGCTTTTGTAATTTACAAAGAGATCCACCATGAATCAACACTACTTGTGTTTCGAAGAAACTTAGCGATGGGACTAATCGCTCAGGGAAAGATCCCTGTGAAAAAAAGAGGTCGTCCTTCAATCAGCACCACACCAGAGCAGCCAAAGAAGAGAAGGAAGAAGAACTTTTCTGTGTCTAAAGACATCAGAGGACAAAACCTAGGAGCTCACTGGCCTACCTTTGTTCAAGAAAGGGGAAGGTGTGAAATGTGCTCTACAAAAAAAATCCAGTCCAAACCACATTCAAAATGTTCATTTTGCAATGTATTTTTGTGCTGCAATGAAAAAAAGAATTGCTTTTATGAATACCATGTATAGATATGCACATAAGCAGATGTTTTCATAAAACAATAAAAAAAAAAAAAAAAAAAATTATGTGTTGGTTCCTGTTGGTACTTTAAAGTCCCAAAAAACAAATTGTAAAATATTATTGTAAAAATTTTTTTTTTTCCCCCCAGACTCATATCTTAGTTGTATATGTATTAAAATATACCATTTAGAAAAATAAAATGGTTACAAAGTTATAGATAAAATAATTCAGGATACAAAGGGTTAACGTACTCTGCAGCTCAGCTGTGGAACAATCTTCCACAAGAAATAAAGACATCACCAATCCCTATTCATATAATCGCAAATTATTCGAACACTATCTCAGTACGGATTATCTTCCCCCTTAATAATAGAGATAATAATAATAATAACAAAACCCTAGTATAATAGCCAGTCCCCTTTTGGTAGGCCAGTATATTCCACATGGCTAACAACAAGTGTCAGACCATTATCTAATATTACTGTGTCGTGTAGTTTTGGTGTTCGCATTTTGCCCATGCCTTTATAATGCATATCTTTTATATTGTTGCTGTTCTCTGTTAGCCTTGAATGATGTGTGAATGAAATAATGTATGAAAGAGAGTGATAGAAGGGCAGAATGTTAGACGGGCCTGCGTGCCCAATTCTTAACCCTTTGAAAATAGTTTGTTTGTTCGTTCGTTCGTTCTTGTAGCACTGAGTATGTGTAGGTTCTGAGATGAATGTTGCAAATACCATGGATGCCCAATTAACTAACTAGTGCCTGAAAGAGGATAATGAAAATAAACCATTATATCCAATCATAAGAAATAAACAAGCATGTGATGGAGAGAGGCAGTGGAAAACAAAATTGTGATGAAGGTAATGATAAGTGGTAGAAGAGGCATCAGCAGGCTGGAAGAAATTATCCTGAATGGCTTTAGACAGTGGTATGGAGGAATATCATCAATAAAGCTGCTCCAGAACACCATTGAGATCTGTGGAGATAGTTCAACATCTGTCATCTGGCAGGGAACATGATGATGGTATTGAAGCTTTTTGTTGATGATAGAAGTTGATGAATAAAAGACTAGAAATTTACGCTCTGAAGGTCATGGGTTTACATTGTTTAGACCATGAGTGCAATTTTCTTTAGATCCATAGCAGTCCTGGCTGGATCTATGGAGTTTGTGCTTTGTGAGATACTCTTGGTAGACAATTTGCCGTTCTTGAGAGAGATCAAGACAGATGGGATAAAACCCGTTGCTGTGTAGTTGATCCTCTCAGCGTATATTAACCTGTATAAAGTTAGCTGCATATCCTTTACAGGATGTCGCACTCAATCCCAGCATTAGTTGGCTGTTTGTGATTTCTTGGCAAGTTTAGTAGTTTGCCATTGCTTTTTAAACGACCGGCACTCATACCATTTTCATAAAAAATCAACGCAAGGCAGTCTGCTGCCAAATCACCCACAGCTGTGTTTCGACCGCAGTATGCGGGATTACGAACTGCGCCAGTAGCACCTTCACCATGGGGACGCAGAGGTGTTTCCAAGGCTTCAGGGCCAGGTTTTATACTGGCCAAGACCTACTAACACGTCCTAGTCGTGCGTCCTGGGCAACAGGTCCCCTTGGGGTCCTGGCTAACGTAGTAGGATCTCTGATTCTTCTGAAGTCAGAGAGTATCTGCCTGCACGGCGAGGAACCAAAAGTCTGTACACCATTAAGCCAGACATTGGACAAGGGATACTCAAGCAAACCCCAGTCCGGTATGACATCACACTTTGTTGGACAACAGGATGTCTTCATCCGACATACAGGACTTCACGCTGGAGTTCACAGCCAGCGAATGCAAGCAAGCAACCTTCACTACGGAGCCGGTTCAACCCATATAAACACTTCTTAAAGTTGTAACCTGCAGCACGTGTAACCACAAAGATTTGACAATCATCAGATAACCAGCACCTACATGCTGAAGGAGACACTGACCAGCCTTAGGAATAGTGGATGCTTTCAGCCAGGAGCATGCAAACTTTTTGGGAATGACTGGGCAGCGAGATCTTGTGCTGTCCGAAGTTGCCCACAAAGCCTTTGTCCAGGTGAATGAGGAAAGCACTGAGGCTGCTGCTGCAACTGGTGTGGTGATGTTGTTTAAGAGCAGGCCTCGACCTATCCCAGTTGTTACAGTGGACCATCCGTTTTTGTTTCTCATTAGTGATCATCGTGCCGATGGAAGCATTTTATTCTTGGGACAAGTTGATAATCCTTCATCTTAAATATCTCGTGTTCACTAATATTTCTGTTCTTCCTGCATAAAAGCTCTTTGATTTGAAGTACCTGTATTATGTTGACATTTCTATAGTAAGCTGGGTTTATTGTATGAAAATGGTGGTATATTTGGAATCTTTGTGTTTATCCCCTTTCTTTTTTGTCACCAATATTTTCACATTGTTGAATGAAAACCTCAGAAAGGTAAGAAATTGTTGGACACTTTTACACAAAACATGATTTAGCAAGAAAACTTAAATGGAAAATTTAGGGCTGCTTGATCACGCTGTTTCTTGAAAATTTAAGTAAACGTCTTTTAGCAATGGAGATGTGGTTTCTGTGACGATTGCTGTGAATACCTGCCAGAGTAACTAACACGTGTGTGGAAGAGGCTAATGAAAGTAAAAAATTATAGACAACCTTGAGATAGAGACAAATAATGTTCTCTGGTGAAGTAATGAGCAGAGAGGAATTGGAAAACATTGTGACGATGAGAAAGATCAGTGGTTGAAGAGGCTCTGGTAGATTGCGAGAAATGATGCTGGATGGCTTTAGGCGGTGGCATGGAGGAATATCATCACTAGAGCTGATCCAGCACACTAAGGATTGAGATCTGTGGAGGGAGATAGTTCAACACCTATCATCTGGCAGGGCACATGATGATGATGAAGCTTTTTGTAGATTATAGAAGTTGATGAATACAAGTCTTAGATATTTGCAACATATTTTATTCAATTAAGTTCACACTATCATCATTGCACTCCACACACTTCCATAAATACTTTGATCTTCTCAGCAATATATTTATCAGTGTACCAATTTATCTAGATTGCTTGGCTAAACAGCATAGTTGGGACAAGAACACAAACCTTATCTGACTGGTGATTGTGTGAGATGGCGTACCATGATCATTCATGCTTATCGGCATGTCACATGATAATGGTGGTTCGCACATCACAGAAGGCCACTGAATAAAAGAGTTCAGGGATGCAGGAAATTCTTTGGTTATTGCTGCATAAAGATTAATTTTCCAATAAATATGCAAGTTTGGGACAAGATGATAATTACTTATTGGGTGTATTTTAATGGTAATATTGTTCACTTTCTTAAAGTCGACTGCTGGTCTTAGCCTGCAAGAAATTCTTATGTGTTAAATTGAGTTAATCTGGAAAAACATGCAAATTAAAATAATCTAATATTGTCTTCTATAAAATATTTTAATATTTATTATAAACAAAATTGTTCATGTCTTTCACATTTTCTTTCAATTATGAGATATGGTTTAGAACCATTTAGTCTATAATAAAAAAAAAAAATCTTATTTATTTCATATTTCAAAATTATATTTACATTTGCTTTGGGGCATTCTGAGTCTTCTGTGTGTGGGTTACCCCAGTGGTTATCAAATATTTGTTGGGCTTGTAGCATGAGGTTGACTGTTTTGATAGACAATGATCAGAAATGGCAACAAATAGACTTTCAGGATTCCAAAAGACTAATCACTGTCGAAGAAGAGGCCGAATTGGCTCGTGATGCTAGGATGTATGATTTGAAACAGTCCCAGGAATGACCAGGTCTTCAGACAGTGTCCAGGCACAGATAGGTAAAGCAAACAACCGTACTAGTATTCTAGACAGTAGGCTTAAGGAATCTGGCTACAAATGCCTGCAAGATAAAAGGGAACCGTTTCTCACAACACGGAGATAGACAGAGTACAAATATACAGTTACAACCCTTACTTCACTCTCTCTTTATCCTAATGTTAAACTAGAGTATAACAGACTAGTTTAGGTTGAAATGTAAAATATAACAATAAATTTAATGATGAAAATGCTGGACAAGTATAAGTGTAACCGCACTAGCGGGTATGCAGTTCAAATCCTAGACTAAGTTGCTGAGTGGACAAGCTAATGGTGTCTGATGGAGGAAACTGAAACTGGGAAATGTGCACCTCAAACCAGACAGGGAGGCACCACAGAGATTAGAGCGTGGATCATACTTAGTATAAATTGACTTCCTAGACCTGTTCACTTTAGATGCAATCAGTCGAAACAGGTATGCAACTCAATGTTCTGTAGTCATATGTATGATTCTTATGCTGGCTAGAATTCCATAGGAATGTTATTTCTTAGTAACTATGTAAGTCTTTTAGAGGACTGACTTTCTGTCGTCCTGTGACAGGCTAGTTCTTTGAGATTATCAGTAGCGAACTACTATTCTTCAGTTACTGTCTATATCATATTGCTATAAGTATTATTCTTACTATACTCGTAGGAATATATAAGGCTAGGACTATGCTCCTTACACATTCCTTTACTGTTTACATGTCTCATTTTGAATGTGTACAATATTATTACTATCAAGTAAGATTATCATGCTATGCATATGTTTAACTTATGTTTCTTGGCATGTTTTTAATCATGCTGATATGCACCCTTTTTGTTACACTCTGGATACGCATTCGCCAGACTTTATTGGGTATTGTCAGCTGTCTGTCACGTCTATGGAAACTATTAGTTTCCCAGCTTGTTTTAGATAATTATATTACTACCTTTTTGCATCCATACTACCTACGTAGGAGTATCTGTATATGTATAATGTTTAAGTATATGTTGGATATATTGATTTGTCATATGCAAACCTACCAGTATGAATGGGGTTATACTACTCGTATTTGGTTCTTATGCGCATTGGCATAGTGCCTATTGATTGTGTTTGAAGCAGCGGTGTAATGGTGCAAACATTACCCACAATTGGTATAGGGTATATGGTGCTTAACCCTTTTAGTGTGTTGTGGATGAGTGTTCACGGAAACTCACAGAAGCCTTTTACAGAGGCTGATCACGACATGTAAGCCCGGAGATCAGGCACTATTATGATACCGTTACCAACCCTGTGATCTACTAAACCAACTTTGGATGGAGCGGCCGTGAGAAACTACATGTCTGTCTGAATTAGTGACATTAACTTAGGACAACGCATTCCTCATGACGGGACGTTGTAAGGGATGGCAGGATTGTAATAATTACAGGCGTGTTAGACTGGAAAAGTCCTTCCCAGGCTAAACAGTACGACAGAGATATAGAGGAGAGTGAACGCAGTAAAACTGGAAGAGAAACTTGGCCAGACTGGTCCTTGTAAGGGGGTGATAGAATGTATGTATTATTTAGGATTGTACTGATGCAGAACTAGATAATACACATTCTTGATTATCTCTTCCAAGCACTCAACAGGAGCCCAGGTCTTCCCATGCAGTGACGGAGAGACCTGGTGGCAAGAGGATGGAACTTTACGGTTCCTATTACCATCCTGCTGTGCTTGCTTATCTCAATTGGAAGCCTGGACACAGATCCAGATAGGATACAAACAACTTCAGAGTTGCGTATGTTATTTTCATCATCTCACTTTCATGATTGCTGTAGTGCATAAACTTGTGATTTCACCAGCATCACAATGACAACCATCATTTGTGTAATGATTAAGGATAGACAATAAATTATTGTAATTTGTTTAAACTCATAGTTCAGTTGTTATACTTTGGTTTTCCAAGGAACACAATTGACTTGATAACCTTGGTGGGGGATTAATTACATAACAGGAGGGTGAAACAGTCAGAGGGGATAAATTGCACTGGGCTAGTAGTCAATTCGCAGACTTAAATCTAGCCCATCTAACATTCTCCTTCCCACTCCTTGGCGAATATTTAGAACAGCTAATTATGAGCCACTTGTAGCTACACTCTTGAATATTCAGGGACGTAATCTTTATTTCAGCCATATAGATTATGTCCCAAGTCACTTTCTGACTATTCTGGGTTGCCAGCCAGTTAATAATACGTTTAACTAGGTGGTGGCACACCCCCACTTTCGACAGATAGGTCTAATCACCAGAACTGGAAGGTATGTTGCTTTAATTGTTTTGTAGAGTTACAATTTGTGTATATATTTTACCGGTATTTGTGGTGTAGATTCAGTGGTGAAACTAGGCGATAACTAATGGTAGAGAACAGGAATCGGACACAATCTCAAAGAACAGCAGAATACAGCAAGTCCTATTAGCACTAGAGGACTAGTCAAAATCATGGCTAGTGAAGAAAAGTGAGGAGAAAACAACATGCACAGTGTTCTCGCTCTCAAATAAAACTCAGCAACCTAAGCTGGTATTGAATGGAAAAATATTGCGCCATGAAGAAAATCCAAACTATCTCGGAGTCACCTTTGATCGTCGCCTGACATGGAAAACACAGGTTGAGAAAAATTGAACAAGAGCAAGGCAAAGAATGGCAATCATGAAAAAGCTTGCTGGTACAACGTGGGGAGCAGATGAGAAAGTTCTCAAGAAGTTATATACTGGATGGGTGAGGCCAGTACTGGAATATGGCATTGCAGCTTGGGCAACAGCAGCTAAGTCAAACTTTAACAAAATAAGTAGAGTCCAAAATCAAGGAATGCGAATCATAACTGGAAGCCTGAAGACAACGCCTATTACTTCACTGGCGACATATTATTCTAGTATATATTAGTCCCTAGTTAAATATTGAGCTTCATTGAACGTTCGTCTATAGTTCAGTATCTGCCGGCTAAATTTTGTGTGTCACCGCTCCCTTCATTTTTTCTCTATTTCGGTCTTAGTCTACAAAATTTATATACTTATGCCGGCTGTAGTGTGCGATTCCTGTTCTCTACCATTAGTTATCGCCTAGTTTCACCACTGAATCTACACCACAAATACCGGTAAAATATATACACAAATTGTAACTCTACAAAACAATTAAAGCAACATATCTTCCAGTTCTGGTGATTAGACCTATCTGTCGAAAGTGGGGGTGTGCCACCACCTAGTTAAACGTATTATTAACTGGCTGGCAACCCAGAATAGTCAGAAAGTGACTTGGGACATAATCTATATGGCTGAAATAAAGATTACGTCCCTGAATATTCAAGAGTGTAGCTACAAGTGGCTCGTAATTAGCTGTTCTAAATATTCGCCAAGGAGTGGGAAGGAGAATGTTAGATGGGCTAGATTTAAGTCTGCGAATTGACTACTAGCCCAGTGCAATTTATCCCCTCTGACTGTTTCACCTTCCTGTTATGTAATTAATCCCCCACCAAGGTTATCAAGTCAATTGTGTTCCTTGGAAAACCAAAGTATAACAACTGAAATATGAGTTAAAACAAATTACAATAATTTATTATCTATTCTTAATCATTACACAATTGATGGTTGTCATTGTGATGCTGGTGAAATCACAAGTTTATGCACTACAGCAATCATGAAAGTGAGATGATGAAAATAACATACGCAACTCTGAAGTTGTTTGTATCCTATCTGGATCTGTGTCCAGGCTTCCAATTGAGATAAGCAAGCACAGCAGGATGGTAATAGGAACCGTAGAGTTCCATCCTCTTGCCACCAGGTCTCTCCGTCACTGCATGGGAAGACCTGGGCTCCTGTTGAGTGCTTGGAAGAGATAATCAAGAATGTGTATTATCTAGTTCTGCATCAGTACAATCCTAAATAATACATACATTCTATCACCCCGTTACAAGGACCAGTCTGGCCAAGTTTCTCTTCCAGTTTTACTGCGTTCACTCTCCTCTATATCTCTGTCGTACTGTTTAGCCTGGGAAGGACTTTTCCAGTCTAACACGCCTGTAATTATTACAATCCTGTCATCCCTTACAACGTCCCGTCATGAGGAATGCGTTGTCCTAAGTTAATGTCACTAATTCAGACAGACATGTAGTTTCTCACGGCCGCTCCATCCAAAGTTGGTTTAGTAGATCACAGGGTTGGTAACGGTATCATAATAGTGCCTGATCTCCGGGCTTACATGTCGTGATCAGCCTCTGTAAAAGGCTTCTGTGAGTTTCCGTGAACACTCATCCACAACACACTAAAAGGGTTAAGCACCATATACCCTATACCAATTGTGGGTAATGTTTGCACCATTACACCGCTGCTTCAAACACAATCAATAGGCACTATGCCAATGCGCATAAGAACCAAATACGAGTAGTATAACCCCATTCATACTGGTAGGTTTGCATATGACAAATCAATATATCCAACATATACTTAAACATTATACATATACAGATACTCCTACGTAGGTAGTATGGATGCAAAAAGGTAGTAATATAATTATCTAAACAAGCTGGGAAACTAATAGTTTCCATAAACGTGACAGACAGCTGACAATACCCAATAAAGTCTGGCGAATGCGTGTCCAGAGTGTAACAAAAAGGGTGCATATCAGCATGATTAAAAACATGCCAAGAAACATAAGTTAAACATATGCATAGCATGATAATCTTACTTGATAGTAATAATATTGTACACATTCAAAATGAGACATGTAAACAGTAAAGGAATGTGTAAGGAGCATAGTCCTAGCCTCATATATTCTTACGAGTATAGTAAGAATAATACTTATAGCAATATGATATAGACAGTAACTGAAGAATAGTAGTTCGCTACTGATAATCTCAAAGAACTAGCCTGTCACAGGATGACAGAAAGTCAGTCCTCTAAAAGACTTACATAGTTACTAAGAAATAACATTCCTTTGGAATTCTAGCCAGCATAAGAATCATACATATGACTACAGAACATTGAGATGGTTGCATACCTGTTTCGACTGATTGCATCTAAGGTCTAGGAAGTCAATTTATACTAAGTATGATCCACGCTCTAATCTCTGTGGTGCCTCCCTGTCTGGTTTGAGGTACACATTTCCCAGTTTCAGTTTCCTCCATCAGACACCCAACATCTAATTTCTCGATCCAGTCCGAATGGTTTATTATCCTTCTAACACCTCGCCTTTCTATAGGTAATTACTAGCCTATCCCCAACCGCAGATCTGATTGACATTTTGACGTAGCAAGTGTCGCTATCAATTCAACACTTCACACCTCTTTTGCAGTGCAGACTGACTTATCTCCCCGTGTCCGTCTCACATCTGCCTGAGCCATACCTGTGCCGTTGTAATTACTTCATGTGTAATCTTACGTCAGGGCTAGAAGTTGCTCATGTACCATGCCGCTTCAAATACAACTGTTCCCAGGTAGAAAGCCGACTGAGCTCGCTATGTTGACTGTAGAGAAAAAAATTTATTCTTTTGTTGATTTCTCTAAGTGGTCCATCAGATGTGAACCGAAAAAGTATTCTGGGATGTTAATGCGACATTCCGCGACACTATAAATGGGGGAACAGTGCCACTAGCAGCATAAATATTAATTCTGGGTTTAAATTTGGTTCTCAGTTTGTTTCTCCAAAACATAGGCTAACTAGAGCCTGTTTTCTTTTGACGCAAGGTGTCTTTTTAAAACTAGTACTGGCTCCTGTGCCGGTCTCCTGGCCTAGGGGTTAGCAACTTTCTCCGTAAACCCGTTCATCGACGTGAGCAAATGCGGCTGTGCGAGAATCAGTAGCAGTTCTCGCTGCACCCGTTACTTACGGGATATGTGAGCCGGCCGCTCAGAAAGCAATGGCAAACTACTGAGCTTAATCTTGCCAAGAAATCAACAACAGCGGTAAAATGCTGGTGTTGACAGTGATGTCCTGTAAAAGGATATGCGAAAAATACTGGCCCCTGTTCTCTCCCGCATCAGGGTTAATCGGTGAATTGGACGGAAAACACGATCTGCCGGCTGACGACAAGTGGCCAGGGAAATTCTCGTGTGGCCACAATGTTCACAGACCAAAACTGAGTATGCAACTAACTTTTAACAGTACAACAGTAAACGTACTTTCTGTTTGCGACGAATGTTAAGCAGTACTCACCAAACCTAACACGCCACCTTGTGTCAATGGCTTAAGGCGCAGGCGCGCAATTTGGAGAGTACAAGCATTACCCTAGTGCGACTGAATGCAACCTACAGACTAAAATGTCATGGCAGGACAGACCAGGTTATAAGTCCTGTCGGAACCGGTCAAAGATGGAAGCTCCAAAAGGCGGACAGTTAGAGCATTGCTTTGCTAATCTGGCAGCTTCTGCAGCTTGTCTTGTTTCAGATGTACTCTGGAGTAAACTAGGCAGGCCGAGAGAGGGATCGCGCTGCATGGACAATACATGGTTTCTACAATTCAGCCCAGGCTTTGTGCTATAGAGAAGTATAACTCCACCTCTGGTCACTGCCATGGGTTGTAGTTATTATGCCCCTTTGAAGCACAATGTAACAAACTATTGTTTGTCAAGACGGCAAGGTACCAGAACGGTATATGTTTTATATCAGTTATGTGTATATTGTGAATTGGATGCGGGACATCTTGCTTATGACAGAAGGTTGTTATGGGAGCGAGGTTCTGCAAAAGGACATCCTACTGAATGAATGAATGAATATATATATAACTGGCACCTTGCCGTCTTGACAGACGATAGTTTGTGCTTCAGAAAGGCATAATAACTTTTACCCATGGCGGTAGCGAATATGACTAATAAGGCCAATTTACGCTGGAAATGTTTGTCCACAGTGGGTGCGTGTGAACATGTGGTTATTTCCACCATCATGCACCATCTTACGTCTCACACGCTTGGGGTGTGACTTATCTGCAATAATTTTCTCCTTTGTCTTTATTCCATTTCTGATGTTTGCCTGCCATGCAACACGTTCAGCGGCGACTTGCTCCCAATGTGCATTATCAATGCCTGTATCAATCATGTATCGGCCTCTGTGGCTAAGAGCTTTCGAACGTGGTTTGTGAGCTTGTATACCAGGGTTCAAAACACAGTGGTGCTTGTTTTCTTCGAAAAAAGGTATAGGAGCCGGTCGTTCAGAAAGCAATGGCAAATTACTTTTATGTAAAATTTGCCCAGGAATCACGAACAGCGAATATGCTGGGGTTGACTGCTATGTCCTATGAAGGACATGCAACTTAATTGTTTGTAGATCAATCATGTCCCGCTTACACACGTCTTTGTATCGTAGTAGAGGCAGACCCTGAGATCTCTTACCCATCTGTAATTCACCAAAAAAGATGTCCTTTGGTATTCTACCATCATCCATCCTCCTAAGATGTCCTATCCATCTAAGTCTATGAAGACTGAGCATGGAATAAACTGTCACACAACCTGATCTTTCCAGTACTTCGGTATCTGATCTCCTAGGACTTGAAGTCTGCGCAGAACAAATCTGACAAATACTTTTCCAACAATACATAGATGTGATATACCCCTATAGTTTTTGCAGTCGCTCCGATAGCCCTTGTTCTTGTAGTGTTATGATGCTTGAATCTTTGAAATCCTGTGGGACTTGTCCTTCTCGCCAGCATAGCTCTATTAGCTGGTGGATCTGTAGAGTGAGTGTGTCTTGCCCACCCCTGATAACCTCTATTGGAATCCCATCCTTACCTGGAGCCTTGCCAGATGCAAGTTCATTTATAGCACACTTAACTTCTGTTATGGTGGGAAGTGTGTCCAGGTGGTCAAGAGTTGGTAGGGCCTCTATGGCGTTGAGGGTATCATCCGCTAGTTTGGTCTCACTTGAGTAAAGCTCCAAATAGTGCTCTACCCATCTGTCCATCTGCTGTTTCTTATCAATTATGATTTCTCCAGTCAAGGTTTTCAATGGTGCACTTCTTTTGATCATTGGACCACAGGCTTTCTTTATTCCTTCATACATGCTTCTGTTGTTTCCCTTATCACTTGCGATTTGAATGGAATCACATAACTTGATCCAATAGTCATTTGCACACTGCCTGGCAGCCTTTTGCACATCCTTCCTAGCTTGCTTTAGCACGCAAAGAGTGTTACGCATTGGTCTTTCCTTGTTTCTTAAGAGAGCTATATTCTTCTTATAAATCAAGGGCTGCAGAGTCTGGCTGTTTGCCGCAAACCAGTCCTGCCTCTTATGATCCACAGTGCCGTAAACCCCTATGGCAGTTTTATAAAGAGTTTCCTTAAGCTCACCCCACTTTTCACTTACTGTACAATTTTCTGGTGTATCAGTGATAGCGTCTTCAAGTTGCTGTTGAAACTGAAAGCACTTTTCAGGATCATGAGTGTTAATAATATTAATCCTGGGGCTAGATTTGTGTTTAGCTGTGTAGATTCTCTTTGGTCTCAGTCTAACCCTTGCAACAACCAAAGAATGATGCGTATCACTGTCAGAACTGTGGTAACTTCGAGTCAATGATGTTTGGTTCAGATGTTGTCTCCGTGTGATGATGAAGTCCAGCTGGTGCCACTGGGCGGATCTTGGATGTTTCCATGTGACCTTATGCAGCTCTTTTGTTTTAAAAAAGGAGTTTGTAATACATAGATCATTTCTGGTGCAATGCTCCAGCAGCCTTTGCCCATTTTCATTCATGCGACCGATGTTGTATTTTCCAAGGCACACTGGCCATGAACTCGAGTCCTTGCCAACACAAGCATTGAAATCACCGAGCATATAAATGTAGTCAGATTTTGGAACTGCCTTGATCACGGAGTCTCCTCATAGTACGAATCCTTCACATCATCAGAGGAATCGAGTGTCGGTGCATATGCAGTAATAATGGTGGCACAGCCACAAGAGGTTGCCAAGCGCAGGGATAATAGTCTGTCATTACCTCCTGCTGGAATTTCAGTTATTCCCAGTAGCGAATTCTTCACTGCAAACCCACACCCTGTTGCCTTTTTTCTGCCTGCCCTCTACCCTTCCAAAAAGAAAGTGACCCTTCCTCAGCAAGGCGAGTCTCCTGCAGGCCAGCAATATCAATGTTAAGACGATTGAGTGCGACATCAATCACAGCCGTTTTTCTCACATCGTCAATATTGGTCAAGTCAGTGGAAAATCCTGGACAAATGGTACTCACGTTCCAGGTTTTTCTTTTTATTGGTACCTCGTGCATTGGTTTTACAGCCTGCGAATCAGATTTTGTCCTAGCCCCAAGCACCCATTGAAGCAGGCAGGCTCTGGCGGATCAGCACCCAATTGGCTGGGGGCTGCCCAGCTTGAGGCGTGCAGTAGCTGATCAGTGACACCTGTAGGTGTCTCCCACCATCAGAGGCCAGTTGACAGGGACTTATAACCCGTTGCCTCTCGCTTTGATTCCGAGACCGGTTAAGACCAGGGATGGAGTTATTGCCTCTCAATAGCACAACGCCTGGGCTAAAATATAGAGGTCATGTGTTGTCCATGCAGCATGATCCCTCTCTCGGCCTGCCTAGTTCACTCCAGAGGAAAGGTAACACCCCTACATCTGGAACAAGACAAGCTGCAGAAGCTGCCTGATCAGCAAAGCAATGCTCTAACTATCCGCCTGTCGGAGCTTCGATCCTTGACCAGCTGCCAACCAAGGCTTAGGGTCTGGTCTGCCCTGCATGACATTTTGTCTTTAAGTTGCAATTCCTCGCACCAGGGTAAGGCTCCCAATTGTGCTCTTCCGCCCGAAGCTGTTGGCACAATGTGGGGTGTCGGGTTTGGTAAGCGCCGCCCAATGTTCAGCGCTAACAGTAAGCAGGTAGTACCGTCTACTGTCATACGGTAGCTCAGTCATATATGACTAAGACTTGACGCTGATATATATATATATATATATATATATATATATATATATATATATATATATATATATATATTATATATATATATATATATATATATATATATATATATATATATATATATATATATATATAATATTCTTAGCACACATTTTGTAATTAATTGTTAAGAGTATTCGTGAGACTATACACTTATATCATGTATTCAAAATCTGTTAGACACCTGACCTCTCAGCAACATGGTGGAGGGTGGGTTAGTGTGGGGGGAGAGAGGGGGGGGGGTTCCTTCCCTCAAGTATAGATGCCATTGTTAGATTATATCATGAAACTATACTGCAATAACAAAAGACACTGCTTATTTGTATGGACAAACCAGTTAGGATAATATTTTAAGACTTGATAATTCAGAGACAATTCAAATGACATAATATGCAACTGAGACTTTAGAAAGAAATCATCTTATGGCACATTTATAACTTTGGAAAATACAATTTTAATTGAGGGGAGATTTCTACAATCCTATTTTATAACATACACAAGCATGGAGCATTCTGTTTATATAAATACATTACAAAGAGTTAATCAAAAGTACAGATAAAGAAATGATAAAGCCAGAGTTAATAACCACCTTAAAAAAAATAAACAACAACTGGACAATCATTCCACTTAACAAAGGCGATACTTGACATGACACACCATTTTCGTTGTGCAGAACGAACAGGTAACCAAGCCAGGTTACATACTGAATGATGCTGAGATAATGGGCACTTGCCGATTAATAGCCTATACAGGCAAGACAGAAATCAACATTACACAAAAAGATGGATTATTGGACTTATGTTCAGGTAAAGTAAAAGTTAAAAGTTTGTTGCATGTCGTTTAAAGGACATCACGGCCAACTGCAGCTGTTTTTATTGCTGTATTTATTTTTTATTGGCTATTTTTGATTTTCTAGGTAATTTTACATTCAGTGGTCTGCCATTGCTTTCTGAACGGCTGAAGCTCATACCATTGTGAAAATTAAAGCAGAGCAATCTGCTCCCAAATTTCCTGTGGCTGACTTCAATCCTGGGATACCAGGAATGTGAAACCGTGTTCAACATCCCCAAGCCACAGATGCTGACTATGTTCAGCTACTGTTAGATCAAAGACTTAGAAGGAAACATTAATATCACACTTATAGATACATATGTGGCGTGACAAATGGCATTCAGTACTAGACGTACTATAAATAATGGTACAATTTAACAACAATAACATGTTGAATATATGTATTATTTTTTATTGATGACATCATCATGAGAATATCATGCTGTGAACAATGATTTATTGTTATGATCCGTTATAAAATTTGATAGCAATTGTATACATAATCAAAGACCTGCTTACCATGGGACAGACTGCATGTATGAAAAGAAAAGTTACAATTTGGCATATGATCAGCTAAAGAAATAATTCATTGTGCCACCTGGTAACCTTTGCCATAAAGCACTATTATCGACTACAGAAGATACCAGCCTTCAGCAATGGTAACAGAAGGGAAAAAAGCATTAGCGACATACTAGAAGACTGATCTGCTTAACTTTGCTTGGGACGGGAATGTGGCTGAGTCGCTAACATCGCAAAATCAGATGTTGAAAGATCAGACCCTTAATTGTTGGAAGACAGTTATGCAGAATATTAAAGACATGGTCAGTTTTGGAATTCAGTTCGTTATTCATTAGTTAGTTAGTTAGTTAGTTCTGGTGACACAGCCACTGTTGATACAAACCAGGTCAATGGTTTCAAGTGCAGTCTCGAACACCTCCCCTTGTGTGTTGGAGGAAATGTTTCCCCATGATCTGCCTTTAGCCTTGAAATCACTACAGAAAATGACATTTTTTCATGACCTAATATGTCACTTAAGCACTACCCCTTCTGGGAATCCACACTCGCGTTACGGGCATAAACATTAACCAACACGAATGGTAGACCGGATTGAACTCTGACCACCTGTATTTGTATGTCGTCATTGTCCCAGCTGGACATGTCTAGCTCTGAAGCAACCATACTGTCGTTGATGAGAATCACCATTCCCTGATGTCGCCTGTTGTAGAAACATTTGAAGCCGGCCATTTTGAGTAGCTGATCACCCAATCTTGTCTCCTGGAGTGCTATAATGTCGTTCCTGTAAACCAGGTTTTCGAAAATAGGGCCACGTTGTTTTATGGTGGCGCAGTTCCAATATAGGATGCGAGTATACCTGAGGTCAAGACGGTCACATTTAAGTCCAAAACATCTTACCCCTCCACGCTTGTGGCCACCACGTTGGCCCTGTCGCCTTATTTTGTTGGCTGCCTTCCGCAAGGAACACTCAAATTGTTCCGCCATGTTGAAAAGACTGAACACCACAGAAACAAACATGCTGCAAAAATTCACTCAAGGATTGCTTAGCTCAATGCACGAAACTCCGTAGCATCGGCGCAGATCTTGAGAAGAAACTCTTGGATTTACAACCTGGCACACTAATTACACTTAGGAGATGAAAATATCCATCTCCTACACAAAAAAGGTAACGGTCACATAAACAAAACAACCTGCTGTAAAGCTTGACCTAGCTCGCATGCCGTTATTCATTACTTGTCTGAGATACTCTGATAGTAAGTTATATTGTATAATTACCCATTTCATTAGACAAGATATAAAAAGGTTCAGGACAACAGTTTTTACAAACGTCTTTGTATCATAATGATGTCCTGCCTTTGTTCATTGATTACACAAAGGCTTTCGAAAAAGTAAGACTCAGCAACATGATGAAGATGCTTGCAGATCTATAAATTGATGGGAAAGAGATTAGACTTATAAAAAACATATATTGGAAACAACAGCTGCCATAAATGATAATGAAGTACGTCAATATCATCCTATTAAGAGATGTGTGCGACAGGGATGTGTAATGTCTTTAGATCTTTGTTCCTTATACAGTGAAAATATCTTTAGAAATTTACAAGATATGAGAGGAATCATCATTGGAGACTAATAACATTAGATATGCGGATGATACAGTATTTATTGCAGACAATGAACACGATCTGCAACATTTAGTTGATTGCGGCTATTGTACACAGTGAACAACTAAGGTTAGAATTAAATTGTAAGTAGACAGATTATGGTCGTCACTAGGAAGAAAGAAATATCACAATGTAATATATGGATAAATGATAATAATTTTAAATAAGCTAATCGGTACAACTATCTTGGAATAGTTGTAACATCTGATGGGAGGTACCTTGAAGAGATTATGAAGGAATCACCAAAAAACAAGAAGTAGATTGTGAGCTTTACTAAAACACGATTACAAGAAACAAATTGGACGTTGTGGCCCAAGCCTTCATCAGCAAAGAACAAACAAACACAAACCAACACAAAACTACATGAAACACACTACATGACAATAATATTAAGGGTGCTTATCTGAATCAGTATCCTAGCTTGGAGTGACTGACGACTGACACACGTTCAACGACCATCAGTGGATTCCTCTTGAAGAGATTAGAGCATGAATCACAATTTGAAGGTAGCCTTTTTCAGGATGGAAAACATACTGACCAATAAAAAGACGTCAACTGCAAACGAGAAAAAGAGTGTTGGAATGCTACATAGAACCTGTACTTTTGTATAGATGTGGACAATGAGCAGACAAGCTGAAAAACAGTGGAAATGTGGTTTCTGAAAAATGCAAACAATACCAATGAAAGACAGAAAAATCAAATGAGCAAGTCCTACAAGAAGCAGATAACTGTAAACTGATTAGAGAAATTAGATGTAGACAATAAAAATGTTTTGGACACGTTATGAGAAGAAATAAACTAGAGAACTTGGTGACAACTGGGAGGATTGAGGGCAAGAGAACAAGGGGAAGGCAGAGAAGTTAATATCTGGATGGATAGCCACGTGGCATGATCGAGATGAATACAGAAGATGATTCATGACTCTGGTGATGTGTGAGATGGCTAAACATGACTGCCCACGCTTATCAGCATGGCACATAATAATAATGATGTTCCACCCAGCTGTATCAATAACATAATATATCCAAATTATAAACTTTTCCCACCAGGATATGCTGGTGGGGTGGGAAACGAGCAGGTGGACAGATTGGCTGGGTCTGCATCACTCAGTGGGATATTGGTGCATAATAAAGCAGATATGGTGGTCAGGGCTCTTTGGAATCGTGTGTATAATGCAGAAAAACAGATAGATCATCACAGCCTGGAAAGAATGGTGTTGCAGGGAGTGACCAGAGGGTCTGGCTGACATTCAGAACTCTGAGGAAAGGCCAGTCAGACACAGAATAACATGGTACAATTTGTACTGAAATTCTTCACTGGTTGTTGAAGATGAGGACGGAACATATATGGGAATGTCCCGAGTGCTGTGATATGAGTTCTTGACTCAATTCAGCTCAACTCAACCTCGAGCAACACAGGCTTGTAAGAATATTAGAGCGGGGACTTATACTGAGTGGAAAAGACTTGCTGAAAATAGGAATCAGTGGATGGACATGATAAGACAACTTCAACACCGTCTATGTACTGACCTACCAAGTACATGCATGAGTTAATCAATAAACGTGATGTTATTTAACTGATTCAGTGGGTTTGGACCAAACATGGTGCATAATCAAATGAACAAGTATTGTAATGTAAATGTCTATTCACTGAGCATTAAATTGCAAACAATACTGCTAAACAAAACAAATAACAAGATGACTCTAGTATGGCGATATGATATATCACCTTTCTGTTCCAATGTGGTAGGTCATATTTGACGATATATTATTCTTCAGCACTAAATCTGTTAATCATCTGTAGCAGAGACACATAAAATGTTCTGGTGCAGAAGTGATAAAAGGATAGCTGCAGCGTAGAACTGTTTTGAAAAACATTAGCTGTAGACAGTTATCTCACCGTGAGTTAAGTTTAGACACGAGGGTCAATAATCTTCCCCCAAAACATCAACAGATTTGTAAACCTTCTGTCCACAACAGCAAACAAAAATGGATGGTTGATGTTCAGTGGTGTCGACTCAATGTCGCATTCAGGAATCATTATTGTAGCAGTAGCTGTTGCTGCTTCTGTGCCCCTTTCGTCCACTTTCAAGTACGACTTGTGAATGACATCTGACAAACGCAAACCTTTCTTTTCACTGCTGATGCCACTGAAATTAGCAGATGTGCTGAAAGCGTCAGCCATTCCCATATCTGATAATGGATGCTTAAGAGCAAATTCAGACGTCACCTGTTGAGTGAAATGATTTTATTAATGGTTGCAAAAATAAAGGAAGCCCTGATATAAATGATTAATTCTTTAGAAGAATATGGAATAGACCAGGTCCCCAGACTACTAAACACATTATATGATACTGGAGATATACCTACTGATTTATGTAAATATATATTATTACAAAACTGAAGAAATAAGAAACCTTGGAATGTGATCAACATAAAATAATTAGCATAATAAGCCACACGATGAAAACTTTGGTAAGAATCATCATGCAAAGAGTTAGGAAAGAAATACAACCGGAAATAGGGGAAAAACAATGTGTGTTCATAGAAGGCAAGGGTACTGTAAATACTGTGTATTTGCTGAGAACATTAACTGATTCAATAGAAGTAAACAAAGACCTACATATTTGCTTCATTTACTACACAAAGGCTTTCAATAAAGTGAAACATTGTAACAGAGGGGAGTGAGTACAAGGGATTTACATACCTAGGTCAGCATGCCTTATAGTTAATAGTTCCCCACACTAACAGGTCCATGCTTGTGGGTCAGATCAAAGCACTAATAACAAACAAGCAATTGAGTAGAATAGTACAGTTGGTCAACTAAGTTTATTAAATTTGGTCAGTAGAAATAAAGAAATTAGTACATAGAAAACACGGCGGAACATGATTTCCGAATATTCTCCTGTCAATCTTGTCAAAAATATGACAGGTTCCAGAAGCGCATTACAAAGCTGTAATATTCTACAATGATTGAAGTGCATCAGCTACATACCAAACATAAGCATATTTAAGACAGAGGATTATTATTGGGGATGATTAGGAAGAACTAAAAAGAATAGAGAGAGAAGAGGATAGAGCTGAGAATAGGAGTGAGCTAGGTTGTTGTTGGTGTTGAAGACTACGGGATATAAGTAATATTGAGCAGTTTGGCTGGAATCCTAAAAACCAAAACCAGCTGTAGGATGTACTAAATTATTGGTCGCTATAAGATCATGGAACTGACGCTCATACTTCAATATATTACAGATGTCAGAATGACTGTAACTGTTGTGTTGGATCAACAGAGTACTACCGAATTTACTATCACATTATTAAAGTAAAAGACTGAAAAAACCGAACTAGTGGCATCCACTATTTGGTTAACCATGGCCAACCATGGGTCATTCATAGAAGTTGAAATGACTGACATCCTCACACTGTGGCTGTCCAACATGGAGTGGCTAACTGATTGTGCATGAACTGTAATTAACATATAGACTGTGCAACAACATGTCCACATGCTTGCAGATCTACAAATTGGTGAGGAAGACCTTAGATTGTTAAAAACATATTTTGGAAACAAGCTGACATTAAAATTGATAATGAAGTATGTCAATGGCAACCTCAGTATCAGCATCAGTTTGCAACATCAGTGTATTAAGAGAGGTGTATGTCAAGGATGTTATCAGTTATCAGTTATCAGTTATCAGTTGGGGTATCTTCGTTGCACTCCGGACATGTCCATAGGTGCTCAGATCCTCCCCCCAGCATATGCATCAGCGTCCGGTGGCTAATAGTGCCAGTTCTGTGTTGGTTGACGAGGCGCTTTGTTTTCCCGATGTACTTCTCGCGTCTGGCTGTGCCGATTCTTACTCCCAGGTCTTTCATCCTGGAAAGCGATGTGGAATCACTGGCGTCAAAATCCTCTGTTCTCGCCATATCTTTAAGGGCGTTAATGACATCGGCACGATCCATGGGCTGGCCATCTACAGGGGGTGCAGAGCCAGCCAATTTATCAGCTCGTTCATTTCCCTCGACTCCCGCATGTCCCGGGACGAAGATGAAGGTGACTTTGCGGACAACAGACTTCCGCAGCGACTCAGTCCACTGTCTACGTACAGATCCAGCTTCGACCTTCTGAATCATGCTCATTGAATCACTTAGTACACACACGTTGGTATAATGCTGTGATTCCAGCCATATGAAAGCCTGTGTAACTGCCATCACCTCCATCGTCATGCTGCTCGTGGTCATAGAGTGGGCACCACTGGATTCTTGAATGGTTCGGCCCGCTGAACGGGCTGTAAATGCCCACGCACTTCTCTGCTGCTTTACAACAGATCCATCTGTATAGATGAGCACTTCGGGGCTATCTGAGTGATCATAGATGAGCGCGTTAACCTCTGCATTGACAGCGGCAGGGTTCTGCTCTCTGCACCGTCTGTCGAGTGTGATAATGCAGGAGAAGGTATGTCAAGGATGTGTGGTGTCTCAGTGTATTAAGAGAGGTGTATGCCAAGGATGTGTGGTGTCTCAGTGTATTAAGAGAGGTGTATGTCAGGGATGCGTTGTGTCTCAGTGTATTAAGAGAGGTGTATGTCAAGGATGTGTGGTGTCTCAGTGTATTAAGAGATGTGTATGTCAAGGATGTGTGGTGTCTCAGTGTATTGAGAGAGGTGTATGTAAGGGATGTGTGGTGTCTCAGTGTATTAAGAGAGGTGTATGTCAAGGATGTGTGGTGTCTCAGTGTATTAAGAGAGGTGTATGTCAGGGATGTGTGGTGTCTCAGTGTATTAAGAGAGGTGTATGTCAAGGATGTGTGGTGTCTCAGTGTATTAAGAGAGGTGTATGTCAGGGATGTGTGGTGTCTCAGTATATTAAGAGAGGTGTATGTCAGGGATGTGTGGTGTCTCAGTGTATTAAGAGAGGTGTATGTCAGGGATGTGTGGTGTCTCAGTGTATTAAGAGAGGTGTATGTCAGGGATGTGTGGTGTCTCAGTGTATTAAGAGAGGTGTATGTCAGGGGTGTGTGGTGTCTCAGTGTATTAAGAGAGGTGTATGTCAAGGATGTGTGGTGTCTAGAGATCTTTTTTCCCTTTACAGTGAAAATATGAAAACATTTGAGGATGTCAGAAGAATTGCCATTTGGAGACACAACATCAATATTATAAGATATGTCGATAATGCAGTATTTATTGCAGACAACGGACAGTATCTGAAACAGTTAGTAAACAACTAGGGTTAGAATTAAATGGACAGACAGAAAAACCAATGAGCAAGTCCTATGAAAAAAACAAATGAAAAATGTAAACTGATTAGAGAAATTAGACGTAGAGAGACAAGATTTTTTGGACATGTTATGCAAATTTGAAAACTTAATGACAACTGAGAAGATTGAGGGAATAAGAACAAGGTAAAAGCACAGAGATAAATATGTGGATGGTTTGGCTACATGGCATAATCAAGACAGGAACACAAAGCTAATCCACGATTCTGGTTATTGTGTGACATGGTGAAGCAAGACCGCCCACACTCATTGGCATGGTACATGATGATGATGTTACTTTAACTGATTCAATGCCAAACAAAAGGTAGGTTTAGACCAAACTTGGTACACAATCAAATGAACAAGTATTATAATGTAAATTTCTGTTGACTGAGCAATGAAATTGCAGAAGATACCACAAAACAAAACAAATAACACAACTTAGTATTGAGATACATCATTTTTTGTCTAAATAAGGGGCAACATTTGGCGATATATTATCCTTTAACACTGAATAAGTTAATATTATGGTCTATTATTTAACTAAACTACATGTCAACTAAAAAGCACAATCAACAATGAAGAAACTGAAAATGTCATAAGGCATGTAAAAAGGTCTTTTCCTTACTCTTGATGCTTTAAGACAGGCAATACTGACATTGGAAAACACACATAAGCCATAGGACACTGACACTTTCATAGTTTAAGTTACATTAAAGTTGATATGGCTTTTAGTAATGAAAATGTAAATCAACATTATTGAACAATTTACCTCAAATTTGGGCAAACTTAGTGTAATAGTATCTCTTTCCTGTCTCACGTTAGTTAACAATCTGTCCAACTTCTCAACATCCAATTTCTGCAGCAGTGCCTGGTTTGGAAGGTCATAAAATACAAGATGTAAGTATTGATTTTATGTTAACGCTTTATAACAGAGATGACTTCATTATTACTTTTTCACAAGAAGCTGAATTGCAGGGCACTGTCCTGCTGGCCCAGTGGTCATTCTTCAGATCCCCTTTGTAGATTTAAAAAAAAATATTACCTGGGCCCCCTGGTTGACCCTGAACAAATGCTTGGAAAATGGCCCTTTATTTACAGAATATATTACATCATTGAAAGTACTATACTGATGCTTGTTTAACAGTAGTTATTTATTGTTTCCCATTGGAACCTGCTCTGAACTCTTCTGGGACTGAAGGAGTTTAAGTAACAACAGCAAGGGATATAAAGAGTTATAGTAACATCAGCCAGGGATAGCAAAATTTAAAGTAAAAACAGCCAGGGATGGAAAGAGTTAAAATAATAATAGATAGGGATCAAAAGAGTTAAAGTAACAACAGTCAGAGATAGAATTAGTGAAAGTAACACCAGCCATGGATAGAAAAATTTATAAAGTAATAGCAGTAAGGGATAGAATGAGTTAAGTAACAACAACAGCCAGGGATAGAAAAATTTAAAATAAAAACAGCCAGGGATAGATAGAGTTAAAGTAATAACAAACAGGGATAGAAAGAGTTAAAGTAACAACTGAAAGGGCTAGAAAAATTCAAAATAACAACAGCAAGGGATAGAAAGAGTTAAAGTAACAAGAGACAGGGATAGAACAATTTTAAGTAACAACATCAAGGGATAGATATAGTTAATGTAACAACAATTAGGGATAGCAACATTTAAAGTAACAACAGCCAGGGATAGCAACATTTAATGTAACAACAGCAAGAGGTAGAAAGAATTAAAGTAACAACAGACCGGGATAGAAATATGTTAAGTAAAAACAGCACGGCATAGAAAGAGAGTAACAACAGCCAGGGATAGAAAGATTTAAAGTAACAACAGCAAGGGATAGAAATAGTTAAAGTAACATCAGCCAGGGATAGAACAATTTAAAGTAAAAACAGCCATGGATAGATAGAGTTAAAGTAATAACAGATAGGGATAGAAAGAGTTAAAGTAACAACAGTCAGAGATGGAATTAGTAAGAGTAACAGCAGCCAGGGATAGAAAGAATTAAATTAAAAATAACCAGGGATAAAAAGAGTGAAAGTAACAAAATTATATATAGAAAGAGTTAAAGTAACAACAACCAGAGTTAGAAAGAGTTGAAATAAAAACAGCGAGGGGTAGAAAGTGTTAAAGTAACAATAACCAGGGATAGAAAGAGTTAAAGTCACAACATTCAGGTATAGAAAGAGTTTAAGTAACAACAGCAAGGGATATAAAGAGTTAAAGTAACAACAGTCAGGGATAGAGAGAAATAAAGTAACAGCATTTAGGTATAGAAAGAGTTAAAGTAACAACAGAAAAGGATAGATAGATTTAAAGTAACAACAAAGGGATGGACAGATTTAAAGTAACAACAGACAGGGATAGAAAGTTTTAAAGTAACAATAGACAAGGATAGAAAGAGTTATAGTAACAACAGACAGGGATAGAAAGATTTAAAGTAACAACAGACAGGGATAGCAAGATTTAAAGTAACAACAGACAGGGATAGAAAGAGTTAAAGTAACAACAGACAGGGATCAAAAGAGGTAATGTAACAAGAGACATTGATAGAAAGAGTTAAAGTACCAAAAGAAAGGGATCACAAGAGGTAATGTAACAACAGACATTGATAGAAATAGTTAAAGTAACAACAGAAAGAGATCACAAGAGGTAATGTAACAACAGGCATTGATAGAAAGAGTTAAAGTAACAACAGAAAGGGATCAAAAGAGGTAATGCAACAACAGACATTGATAGAAAGAGTTAAAGTAACAACAGAAAGGGATAAAAGAGGTAAGACAAGCAGAGGATGTCTCTGTGGTGAAGCCATCTGCCAGACGTTCTGAAAGTCGTGGTTTTGTTTCCAGACTGCATCATACAGACCATAAATGCAAATTTTTCTGGAGACTTGTAGGGGAGGGGTGGTTATCGCTGGAGCTATGGAGTTAGTGGCTTGTGCGATGCTCTTTGCAGGCAGACTTATCATTCAGGAGAGAGAAAAGACTGACGAGCAAGACAGAGTAAAAGTCAGTTCATTGAAGTCCATCCTCACGCCCTTAATCTTTGGTATAAAATGATTAAACAGTTGTTTGTTGACTCTGTGTGGCACTTTGCCCAATTGACAGATGATAGTTTTTTACATTATTCTTAAAAAAAATTGCATAATAACAACAACCCACTGCGTTAGCGAATGTGACTGGCCAGAACTATTCGCATGGTAAATGTTCCTTCACAATGGTTGCATGTTAACACATGGTAATTTTCTCCATCACTCACTGACGTCTCACAAGCTGTGTATGGCTTATCCGTAGTCATTTTCTCCTTTGTCTTAATTCCATTTCTGATCTGTTTCCTCCATGCAGCGTGATTAACAGCGACTATCTCCAAAGGTACAATATCAATGCCTGTATCAATTATGTCTCACTTACACATATAACCAAGGATGGAGTTATAACTCTTCATAGCACAAAACCTGAGCTGAATTGTAGAGACTGTTACCCATGCAGCATGATCCCTCTCTTGGCCTGCCTAGTTAACTCTAGTGGAAAGGTAACACCAATACATCTGGAACAAGACAAGCTGCAGAAGTTGCTGGATCAACAAAGCAATGCTCTACTGCCCGCCTGTCAGAGCTACGATATTATAACCAAATTTAAGTGACAGCAACCTAATGAAAGTAGAACATTATATACAACAATAAGAAAGAGACAAACAGCTTTCTTCAGTCATGTGATGAGAAGAGAGGCATTGGAGAACATCGTGACAACTGGAAAGATCGAGGCAGAGGCAGACCAAGAGAATTGATGCTGGATAGATTGAGATGGTGGCATGGAGGAATATCATCAGCAGAGTTGATCCAGAACACTAGAGACCAAGGTCTGTGGAGAGCCATGAACGCCTACACCGGCTGGCAGGGCACTTGATGATGATAATGATAATGATGCAACCTAAGATCTCTGCCTTTGTGTTACCGGAGCCTTAAGGGGGAAGCAAAGAATAGTAACACTGTAGACCTCCTGCACATGCCCAAATAGGCCACCAAGGAGGGTTGGTCTGAGACTGGCTAGCCCACACCATTGAAAACTTCAACCAACATCCAACTAACCGAGGTCAGCATGGCCAAATGGATAAAAGCGGTTGCTCCTAAACTTCCAGTGTGCTGATGCCGAAGTAACGAACGGACTAAAATGTTGGCTTTTCATTCTTGACATGGGGACATAAATTACAAGTACCTCAGGAGTCAGGGTGGATTCATCTGAAGGTGAGGGACACTGGTAATATGGTAAACTAATCCACACCCAAACATCAGTCCAGTACACTCCCCGTAATGGCAACTATTAGAAGTATGCACACATATGGGCTACACTTGAGTAACCATGTCTGATCTACAAATGGTTTAGCTTGCCTGATTGCGAGCCAATACTCCACTAGGAGTCTCAAGGCAAAATAAGAAGACAAACCTATGATCTCATGTTGAGTTGCTTGGTATAACATAATTAAACAGTTGTTTATTGACTGAATGAGTTAATGTTATTACCTCCAGCCCAAAGTCTTCATCAGGGAGTATTATGACCATACTTAGATCATTACCCTTGTATGTCAACTCCAAGACTGAACACCCAAGGTGGGCGTCCTTAGTAAAGCCATAAATATATGTAGCATTCATTGTTGGTACATTTACTGTCAGACCTGGCCTCACTTTGAATTGCTGCATGGTTGTGTTATTGGCCAGGAAAGGACAGTTCCATTTCCCTAAGTGTTGAGAGACAATGAATAAACAAGTGAGACACTGAAATGAAAACAAAACAAACAACTGGCATTGCACTAAAGACAACAATTATCATCATCACAATCATAACAACCTTCAAAATAACTGATAACATCTTTAGTCACCATCATCATTTAGTCTTTGTGCTATTCATTGGAAACAAATGCACACAAATATAATGCCCTCATAAAAGCTTAGAATGGAAGGAATGTTCATGGAAGACACTTTTGTCAAATTGGAAGATACTTTGGTCAGATTGGAAGACACTTTGGTCAGATTGGAAGACACTTTGGTCAGATTGGAAGACACTTTGGTCAGATTGGAAGACATTCAGGTCAGATTAGAAGACACTTTGGTCAAATTGGAAGATACTTTGGTCACATAGAAGGTGTTCAGATCAGATTAGAAGACAGTTTGGTCAGATTGGAAGACACTTTGGACAGATTGGAAGACACTGCTCACATAGGAAGATACTTTAGTTACATTGGAAGACACTTTGGTCACACTGGAAGATTATTTAGTTACATTGTAAGACACTTTGGTCACAGTGGAAGATTATTTAGTTACATTGTAAGACACTTTGGTCACAGTGGAAGATTATTTAGTTACATTGTAAGACACTTTGGTCACACTGGAAGATTATTTAGTTACATTGTAAGACACTTTGGTCACAGTGGAAGATTATTTAGTTACATTGTAAGACACTTTGGTCACAGTGGAAGATTATTTAGTTACATTGTAAGACACTTTCTTTAGTTACACTGGAAGACACTTTGGTCACAGTGGAAGATTATTTAGTTACATTGTAAGACACTTTGGTCACACTGGAAGACACTTTGGTCACACTGGAAAACACTTTGGTCACACTGGCTAGCATACATGACTGCCAGTGGTAATGTGTTTGAATCATCATCAAGGCAAGGATTTAAAAAAACAATTTGACTTGGGCTCACAGGTCACGCTGGCCTAAAACATGGATACCAGAAAATTTCTTGGGAAATAAATATGGACAGAATGACACTGACCACATGACCCATTGAGTGTCCATTGGACTAACAGTATGGGGTTAGCAACATTTAGCCAGAAGGTCTCATAGCGTCCATTGAGTGTCAATCAATCTAACAATATGGAGTTAGCAACATTTAGCCAGAAGGTCTCATAGCATCCATTGAGTGTCAATCAATCTAACAATATGAAGTTAGCAACATTTAGCCAGAAGGTCTCATAGCGTCCTTTACTTTTAATATATTATATAGATCCCCAAAGAAGGAAAAGAATCAATGCTAAAGAATGATAGTTTTCAGAAGATCCCCTACTATTACTGAACCTGTTATAATCATCAGCTCTCAATGTATCAAGTCCTACAACAATGAACAACTCAAATCAAAGCACTCAACAATAAGAGCAGCAACAACAACAACAACAAGTCAGGGTGGACAACCAGATCAAGAAACAGAAAGGTTTGAACTTACATGTAGACAACTGGCAAATATACACAAGTGAACTGACAGCAGATCACATACTCCAAGACTGTTTTAAATGTGATATATCTGGACAAATCCTCTGGCATATAGAAACAACAATGGAGGATAACATTTATAGACCAGTGAGTGAACTAAACAAGAGTGAAGTTTATACAAAAGACAACATTGCAGATATAGACAATCTACAAGTTGTATTTTTAATGACTGCACAGTGTTTGAAAATATTGTGGGTCCAAGTTTTGTTTTTACCTATTATGTTGCATGAACTTTACAGAGGGTAAATACAAAATTTGGACCAGGTAATATTTTCAAACACTGCACATTCATTAAAAGTACACCGTATATTTCTACCAAACAAAAGAAGAATAAGGAAGAAGCAGAAGAAGAAGAAGAAGAAAGGATTAGAGATTGCCTGCAGCTATCCTGAATTGTGGAGATAGCATTAGATTGACTGAGTTGCTGCCAGGTAAATTTAACATTTGGTTATCATACTTACCCACATATAATTCCAGCTTATCTTCAAGAATATTTAACATGATAGAACTGTAGTATAAAACAAGAAACAACAATTCGTGCCCAAAAGTCAACATTATGGCTATAAATCATGCCATAGCACAAGAAATCAAAGATGTGATCATGAGTAACTGCATATCACCATTAAAATAAACAGCATTGATCAGTACCATCCTGGAATCAGCATTCAAGATGCCAGAGATGAGCAGTTCTCGTATTTTGTTCTGTGTTTGTTGCGTCACCCATTCATTAATTTTCACTCGCTCAATTTCTGATTGTTCCTTGAAGTTTGCTAAAACAGGTTCTGTAGAAAAAAAAAAAGAAAATTTAACAAATATATACATACATGAGGTATTTTCAACAAGTATCAAACATTTGGACTATCACATTTGGCATTATTATTGGTTAGCAGTCGGCTAGCAGGCACTTTGATGTAATGATTATGACTTTATGTTGACAACAGCATAAGTGCAATCAGGTGAGGATTTGATTCGAGCTCTCAACACTCAGCATGGGAGTAAACAACTGGCCACCTATTCCTCAATGCACTCAGGCCTTCACAACGTGATGGTTATAACACAGTAAAGATGTGATTTACTCCCCTACTGTGATGATGGAGAATGAAAATGGTGGAATTGCAGTAAAGATGTGATTTACTCCCTCGCTGTGATGATGGGGAATGAAATTGGTGGAACTGTATTAAAGATGTGATTTACTTCCTCATTGTGATGATAGGGAATGAAATTGGTAGAACTGTAGTAAAGCTGTGATTTACTCAACTGTTGTGATGATGGGGAGTGATTGGTGGAATTGCTGTAAAGATGTGATTTACTTCCCTATTGTGATGATGGGGAATGACATTGGTGGAACTGTAGTAAAGATGTGATTTACTCCCCTATTTTGCTGATGGGAAATGAAGTTAGTGGAACTGCTTTAAAAGTGTGATGTACTCCCCCTTTTGTACTGATGGGGAATTAAATTGGTGGAACCGTGGTAAAGCTGTGATTTAGTCCACCTATTGTGATGATGGGGAATGACATTGTGGGACCGTTTTAAAGACATAATTTACTCCCCTTATTGTGCCGATAGGGAATGGAATTGGTGGAACTATCGTAAACCTGTGATTTACTCCCATTACTGTGATGATGATGATGATGATAATGATTATCATCAAGTGCCATGCCGGCTGGCATAGGCATTTATGACTCTCCACAGATCTCAGTCTTCTTCTGGATCAACTCTGCTGATGTTATTCCTCCATGCCACCATCTCAGTCCACCCAGCATCATTTCTCTTGGTCTGCCTCTACCTCTCTTCCCCTCTATCTTTCCACTTGTCACAATGTTCTCTAATGCCTCTCTTCTCTTCACATGATAAAACACAGCTGTTTGCCTCTTTCTTATTGTTGTGTATAATGTTTTAGTTTCATTAGTCTCTTTCAGGCAGTCGTTGTTAGTTACTTTCACAGTCCAAAGAATACGCAAGACACATTTGTCTCAGGAACCACATTTCTATTGCTTCCAAGCTCTTCCTAATTTGTTCATTTACATTTCAAGATTCACAGTCATACAGCAAAAGAGGTTCTATATAGCACTTCAGCATACTCTTTCTTACATTCAATGATAGTGACTTATTGCATAAGATATTCTTCATTTTCTGAAATGCAGCTTTTGCTTGCCTTATTTTGCTATTAATCTCTGTTGTGCATATTCCATCTGATGTTATAAATGCCCCTAGGTATTTAAAACTATCCACTTGGTGAATATTTTTCCCTTCTACCTCTATTTCACATTTAGGTGCCACATGATGATAGAGAGTGAAATTGGTGGAACTACTATAAAGCTGTGATTTACTCAACTGTTGTGATGATTCATTCAATTCAGTAGCATGTCCTTTGCAAAACTTCGCTCTGATAACACCCTTCCAGAAAACCTCTCGATCATAAGCAAGATGTCCCGCGTCCGATATACCCATCTGGAGATCATCTGCCATTTCCAGCACCCATCTTCTCTTTGGCCTTCCTCTTCATCTCTTCCCAGGCATATATCCCTCCATTATTGTTTTCTCCAAACTTTCGTGACATTTAAAGTGACCAAAATATTTCAATTTTCTTTGTTTTATCGTGTTGTGATGATAAGGAATGAAATTGGTGGAACTGCAGTAAACATGTGATTTACTATCCTATTGTAATGATGGGGAATGATATTGGTGGAACTGCTATAAAGTTGTGATTTACTCAACTATTGAGCTGAAGGGGAATGAAATTGGTGGAACTGCAGTTAACATGTGATTTACTCCCCTAATGTGATGATGGGGAATGAAAATGGTGGAACTGCTATAAAGATGTTATTTACTCAACTGTTGTGATGATGGGGAATGAAACTGGTGGAACAGCAGTAAAGTTGTGATTTATTCAACTGTTGTGATGATGGGGAATGAAATTGGTGAAACTGCTATAAAGTTGTGATTTGCCTCCCGGTTGTGATGATGGGGAATAAAATTGATGGAACTGCTATAAAGCTGTGATTTACTTCCCTCTTGTGAGCTTCCTCTTCAGCTCTTCTAAAACTCAGTGGGTGTGAAGTATCCATACTTCACATACATAGATCCCTGAACTCTTCGTTCATCTCTCAATGCTGCCTCCCCCTACTCGTATAATTGTTTACCTCTTACTCAACTCCCTTTGACTTTAGATTTATAACAGTGCCATGTCTTTTAATTTGGCGAACATATTTGACATGTAACTTTTATTACTTACATCAGCTGTCTTTTCAATTCTAGTTTCTCTGAAACTTCTACATTTCACTGTTTTTATTTGCTTGCTTCTTGATGGACGACTTGACTTCCCAGAGCATTTACAGGTACTTATTTTAGCTGAATGGACTTGAAAGTCCAGGGACTTTTTAAAAACTCCCCAGCTCATGGAGGATATAAACACATGACCACGGGCCAACAGGCAAGCATTTTACTGAGCATTCACACTGAGCTACCAGTGTGTAATGCAAAAAGTTATTTTCAAAAGGAAATAAAAACAGGTATGTGTAACTCCTGTAAAAAAGAAGATATTAAACTCATAACGGCTGCAGTCGTTACTTCTCTTATCAATTATTTTCATTTCACTAGTGTTAATGTTATTTATTTCTGCCACCATTTACCTGCAAAGAAGCACTTTTCTGTGACTTGACGAAAGCTTTCTGTGATTCCAAAAGTCTTTTCGATGTACATTCTGTTTACCACAGACAAGTCGTACAGTTTGTTGCCCTCTCGTAGTCTGCTAAAGTAATCCTGAAACAGCTTATAAATATACCCTTCATCAAAATTCTCCCACGCCAAGACTGTACGCATTGATTCTGCCGTTTTGTCTTTAGCACCAATATAGGCCATGGCTAATGATGCCTGAATGCTTATTGATGATAGAAATGTATTTTTATCCTTTGAACTCTTTTGAATAGTTTTAAAAAGATCAAAATTGAACTTATTATTTGCATACTGAAGAGACTTCCTATCCATTCTGATAGACACTTGTACTAACTTTGTGATACCTGTTGAGAAATACAGCAATATTAGTCAAAATTAATGTACGGAAAGTAAAGGCTACATTTCTCCATGGACAAACAATGCAATGTCATGGACAAAACATGCACTGTCATGGACACACAATGCAATGTCATGGACAAAACATGCACTGTCATAGACACACAATGCACTGTCATGGACAAAACATGCACTGTCATGGACAAACCATGCATTGTCACAGACAAACAATGAACCGCCATGGACAAACCATGCATTGTCACAGACAAACAATGAAACGCCATGGACAAACCATGCATTGTCACAGACAAACAATGAACTGTCATGGACAAACCATGCACTGTCATGGACAAACCATGCACTGTCCTGGACAAAGCATGCACTGTCATGGACAAAACATGCATTGTCATGGACAAAACATGCATTGTCATGGACAAAACATGCATTCTCATGGACAAACCATGCACTGTCATGGATAAACCATGCACTGTCCTGGACAAACCATGCACTGTCATGGACAAGGAGCCTGCCTCTGATGTGTAAATTGTATAAACATCTTGCATCCATTTACACCGTGGACTTCCTCTTCACAGCTTACTTGGTACACTTCTCACCATAATTATCTTATCTAGAATTTCATGTCTATTTTACATGTCCACACATTTATCCTTTTCTTCACTTTTATTTGTCTTAATAATCATCTTCTTCAATACCAAATTCTTATTGCATAGATTTGTTTTTTCATCTGTCCGTCCAATGAATGTTTAATACTTATCTTAATCCCTTATCTATTAGAAAAGTTTAAAAGAAAAACAGTATGCATTACATGACAATAAAAACTACTTACTGCATTGTGTGTGGGGAGGTATAGTTTGGCATTATTAATGTCTTGAAATGGTTTTCGACAAAACTAAATATATCTCAACTACTGTAATTATTTCTATGCCATACAACTCATAAAGTTGTTCAGTTCTTTCATTACTCCTTGAGTCCCAAGCATGTATTATTTTACCTACCTTTCCCGAGTTGCTATTTTAATATTTCTATGCTAATAGTTGCTTTAATTACCTCAGTCCTAGAGAGTTATTACTTCATTACCTTTAAATCTAGAATGTTTTTATTTCGATATGTCAATTGAAGAAGACTGATTAATTGAATATTAACATAAATAAGATTGAAGAAAATGAAATATTTTGGGCATGTAATAAAAGACATGAATATCTTGGAAAGATAATTATGGGGGAAGGTGTGCCGGGAAAATGGAACACAGAAATAACACAATGTAGACGGTTTCCAGGTATCATAGATAATTTACACATGACAATAAGAGGCAAGAAATCTGGCTTTATGATAGAGAGATAATTTACATGTGACAGTAAGAGGCAGGACATCTGGCTTATGACAGGGCAATAATTTACGCATGACAGTATGAGGCAGGACATCTGGCTTTATGATAGGGAGATAATTTACACATGACAGCAAGAGAAGGACATCTGGCTTATGACAGGGAGATAATTTATGCATGACAGTAAGAGGCAAGACATCTGGCTTATGATAGAGAGATAATTTATACATGACAGTAAGAGGCAAGACATCCGGCTTATGATAGAGAGATAATTTACACATGACAGTAAGAGGTAGGACATCTGGCTTATGACAGGGAGACATTTAGAAAGGGAACCTAGGGAAACAAATTCTAGATGATTATGATGATGTTTTGTGTCTGGGACATAAAAGTTGCTGACAATTTACAATCTGATAAAGGTTTGATAAAAAACAATATTCCACAAATGTTAGAGAGTTGTAAAAAGAATACACCATTTCTGATAAATCTGCTGATAGTTCTGTCTCTGGAACACAGAGTGTAAAAGAAGTAAAGGAAGACCTAAAAACACATGTGGAAGAAAATTATAGAGATGAATAATATGGCACAACCAAAATCTGTAAATTTAAAATAAGCACTTGGGATGTCAGGACACAGGCCGAAATAGGAAAGGTAGATTGTAGTAAAATACATTGAAAAGATCAAAATTGCTATCCTAGGAATTATCAATAGGAGGTGGAAGGGAGTGGGTAAAATAACAATAGACAAATACACAATAATATTTTCTAAAAGTAATTAAACCAAACAAGGAGTAAGACTATTGTTTGACATTAAAACAGCTAAACCAGTTATTGGTTATTTAAGTATTTCAGACATAGTCTTTTAGGTTAAAATCAAAGGCAAACCAAACTATATAAATGTACAAGTATATACACCAACAACAATCAGCAATGAAGAAGAAAAACAAAGGTGTTATGATGAAATAGAAATGGCAATCTCTGAAACCAAATCACAGGAAGTCACAAACATTCTTGGAGACTTCAACACAAAAGTAGAACGGAGAGAATGGAAAATGTGGTTTAGGAAGAATAAACAAAATGGGAAAAACTGATAAAATTAGGAAAATCAAATTATATGGTGATTGGTAACATCTGGTGTAAACAACATAAGAGACTGCACACATGAACGATTCCTGACAAGAAAACATTCAATTAAATACTGAAATAAAAGAATTAGAAATGCATTAACAAATGATAAGACAATGTCTGGTACTGACTGCAACAGTGGTCATGCCCCACATTTGAAAAATTTAAGGAAGATTGAAAAGAGAAGAAAGAAAGTGGGAACATTTGACCCAGCAAAAATATTTTAAGATCAGACAAAGAAATTCATGAATGGCATAGAATGATTATGAGAAATAGATACAATGCAATACCTAAAATACAAAGTATAAACGAACAATGGGAAATTATGGAAACCTCCATCTATCAAACATGCGGAGAGATAGTATAGGAAGAAAACAATAAGCTAAGAACAAATGAATGACTGAAAAAATCTCAAATTTGATGGACATTAAAGAAAAGAAAAAAATTAAACATGCCTGAGAAGAATAAGATACGGTAAACAAAGAAATAAGAAATAAATGCATAGGACAAAAGAAGATTGGTTAATTAGCAATGCAACAAAATTGCATTAAATTCTATTAAAGATTCACAAAATATGTACTGACAAATAAGTGATTTGTCATGCAAGAAAAAAAAAAGATTAAATACTGGATGTTTGAAATCAAAACAGGAAAGATATTAACTGAAGAAGATACTATGATAAGGAGATAAAATTAATACAAAGTAGAGTTAAATGTTGGAGGAAGCAAGAAAACAAGAAACACAAATATTTACAATAAACCTATGACAACAGAAAACAGTGTTAAAGACAACTCCGGAGAACTGTAAGGACAGATTAAGCAATATATGACACAAATATACATGATCTGAAATAAAGATATATATACTATTTAATCCATTTATAACCCAAAATGGTTGAACAGGATATTATATTATTACTTGCATAAATACATCTTAATTGTGACTCATAATGATATTTTGTGACAACTGCCATATCTTTTATAATAATTATAATATTATAGAAAGCGAAGTTCCTTTTCTATGCATTGACTTTGAGGTGTAGTGGGTATATGGTGTTAGAATCATATTTGTATTGACCAAGGGGCACTTGACGGATAGTGCAATTAATATCACATTGCCACAGCTTTTTCTTCCCATAACTTTTCTGGTATTCATTTGAGGCTTGGTCAGTGTGATAGGTTAGACGTTAGACTATATATATATATATATATATATATATATATATATATATATATATATATATATATATATATATATATATATATATATATATTACTATTTATTATTTGACTGTTCGTTTCTTAAATTAAGATAAGACGGCTGTAGTGTAGTAATACTACTAATACTATAGTATTAGTAATAATACTTAATAGTAATACTTAGTAGTATGTCTTTTCCTGTATATGAAATGCATAATTTAAGAAGCCAATCCAATAAGCTGAGCAAAGTACAGTGTCATTGTATCTATTATTATTAATGTTGTTGTGCTATTTTAAGTTCAGTAGTTTGCCATCGTTTTCTGAATGAGAAGTCAACGTTAAAGACAACTGGTTCAAGACCAACTTTCTAAGTGAACTAAGTCTCTTAAAAAACGGAATTTTGTTTTCATGTAATTGTAGTTCATTTACATACAGTGAAACTATGTAAATATTCAGAAAATTCCCCTGTATCATCAGTAATATAACACACTAAGAAATCATACATCATATTGACATTACCTAAAATGTTAACAACGTCCTTATTTTGTTTGATAGAATAATCATGAACCACACCTTCAGGATCCTTTATTCTTCAGATTCAACCGTTTGATTACAAACACACGGGATTTCCCGAAACATCTAATTATATTATGGGAAATCCTTGTATTTAAATTTAGAGCTTGAATCAAGTGAGACAAGCTAGCGAGCGGATGATGCTCTCAACGCCATAAGAGGCCCTGCCCACTCTTGACCACCTGGACACACTTCCCACCATAACAGAAGTTAAGTAAGTGTGCTATAAATGAACTTGCATCTGGCAAGGCTCCAGGTAAGGATGGGATTCCAATAGAGGTTATCAGGAGTGGGCACAACACACTCACTAGTTACGAATAGTTAGTAATATGAATAGAGCTATGCTGGCAAGAAGGACAAGTGCCACAGGATTTCAAAGATTCAAGCATCATAACACTGTACAAGAACAAGGGCGATCGGAGCTAGTTTTAGTTTTAGTTTAGTCTATGGATCAACATCACGGCACACGGGTGTAACCCATAAGTGTTCCGTTTTCCGCCTAGCTCAAATCTGAGTCTGGAGAAACTCAGCTCAGTGCACTAACTCCGTAGCACCGGCGAGGATCCTGAAAATACTTTGGGTAGATTTTTAACTTGAAATTTTGCCCGGGCAGCGCCATTAGGCTACTCTTTTTCAATTTCCAACTGCCAAGGGATGTTTTACGTGCGCAACAATACACACGAGCGTCCGATCTCACTACCCAGAGACCAGGGGAAATTTATTACTAGAAGTCCACGTGAAAAAAGTCCCGGCATCATCGGGGCTTGAACCCGGGACCTCCAGCACTCAAGGCGGACACCATACCTCGAGACCACGCAGCTCCCCCGCGGAGCGACTGTAACAACTATAGGGGTATCTCACTTCTGTGTATTGTTGGGAAAGTATTTGCCAGAATTGTTCTGCACAGACTTCAAGGCCTGGGAGATCAAGTCTACCCCGAATCACAGTGATGCTTCTGACAGAACCGGTCTACACTGATATGATATTCTCATTGCGACAAATGCACGAAAAATGCCGGGAACAAAATCAAACACTATTTATTGCCTTCATCGACACCACAATGGCATTTGATTTGATCAGTCGTGAGGGTCTGCTCAAGGCACTAAAGAAGATTGGCTGCCCACCAACTCTTCTGTCCATTGTGGAATCGTTCCACACAGGCATGAAGGGTATAATCAAGTTTGATGGTGCAACTTCTGAAGAGTTTGAGATCAAGAGTGGAGTTAAGCAAGGTTGTGTACTAGCCCCCGCCCTCTTTGGAATATACTTTTCACTTCTACTGAAACATGACTTTCGTGATCAGGAGGCGGTATATACATTCCTCACGCTCAGATGGCGGCCTCTGTAATGCTCCGAGATTGAAATCCAAAACCAAAATTAGGAGGGTACTAATCAGAGAGTTACTTTATTGCGGATGCTGCTGCTATTACGAACCACTCTGAAGAATAATTACATTTACTATCTACATTCTCCAATACTTGTTCTGAATTTGGTTTAACAATTAACAAAAAGAAGACACATAGTATGTCACAAGGTGTACATGGGGTACCATCAATCTTTATTGACGACGCCGAACTGGAGATAGTAGACCAATTTACATATCTAGGACCAGTGGTAAATAGCAAATTATCCCTAGATCAGGAAATCAACATCCGGATTGGTAAGGCAGCAACAACAATGAACAGGTTAAGAAAAAGAGTCTGGGAGAACAGGAAGCTTACTGCCAAAACAAAAGTCCTTGTCTATCAAGCCTGTGTCCTTAGTACTCTTCTTTATGGCGGTGAAACCTGGACAACTTACTCACACCAAGAGAAACGTTTAAACAGCTTTCATATGCGGTGTCTGCGAAGAATACTTGGTATTAAGTGGCAGGACAAAATCACAAAGACTGAAGTATTGGACAGATCAGGTTGTGTGACGGTGTGTTCCTTGCTCAGTTTTCGTAGACTTAGATGGATAGGACATCTTAGGAGGATGGATGATGGTAGAATACCAAAGGACATCTTTTTTGGTGAATTACAGATGGGTAGGAGATCTCAGGGTTGGCCTCTCCTACGATACGCTCATCCATCCATCCATCATCCATCATGTGCCATGCCGATAAGCGTGGGCGGTCATATTTTGCCATCTCACTCGATTACCAGAGTCGTGGATCAGCTCCGTGTTTCTGTCTCGACCATGCCACCTGGCCAAACCATCCATGTATTTAATTCTTGGTCTTCCCTTTGGTCTCCTTCCTTCCATCTTGCCAGTTGTCACCAAGTTCTCCAATTCATTTCTTCTCATAACATGCCCAAAAAATTTTGACTGTCTACGTCTAATGTTTCTAATCAGTTTACGATCTTCATTTGTTTCTTGTAGGACTTGTTCATTGGTTTTTCTGTCTGTCCATGGTATTCTTTGCATTTTCCCCAGAAAACACATTTCCACAGCCATCAGATGTTTTTCAGCTTGTCTGCTCATTGTCCACGCTTCACATTCATATAAAAGTATAGGTTCTATGTAGCACTTCAACACTCTTTTTCTCGTTTCAAGTTGATATCTTTTTATTGGTAAGTATGTTTTTCATCTTGCAAAAGACTACCTTCGCCATGGCAATTCTTGTTCTAATTTCTTCAAGGCATCTCCCATCAGATGTTATGACTGTTCCGAGATAGCTGTACTGATTCACTTGTTTAAGAATATGCCCATTTACTTGTATATTACATTGTGGTATTTCTTCCTTCCTAGTGACGATCATAATCTGTGTCTTCTTACAATTCAATTCTAACCCTAGTTGTTCACTGTGTGCAACAACCGCATCTACTAAATTTTGCAGGTCCTGTTTATTGTCTGCATTCAAGACTGTAGCATCTGCATATTTAATGTTATTGATGTATCGTTCCCCAATGTTGATTCCTTCCATATCTTCTATATTTCTGAAAATATTTTCACTATACAGAGGAAAAATAAAAAGATCTGGTGACATTACACATCCCTGTCTCACACCTCTCTTAATAGGCTTATATTGACCTACTTCATTATCAATTCTTATGGCAGCTTGTTGTTTCCAATATATGTTTTTTACAAGTCTAAGGTCTTTTTAATAAATTTCTATATCTTCAAGCATCCTTATCATGTCGACATGTCTCACTTTATCGAAAGCCTTTGTGTAGTCAACAAAGCAGAGGTTCGTTCATCAGCAGAAATTTTACAGCTAGTGGAAAAAAGAAGACAGAACAAAAATAATCCTGCCAAATATAAAGAAAGCAGAGGATGCCTCGCGTTAAAAGTGCCGCGCAGAGACATGCGCTATATGCAGCCAGGGAAAAGAAGGCAGAGGCGAGGAAGGCCGCTGCGACTGCTGAACCCATTTCTTCAATGGGTAGACTGTTTCAGCTGGTGTAGGAGCAGGACTGCTGTTTATAGAAATGGGTTCAGTAGTCGCAGCGGCCTTCCTCGCCTCTGCCTTCTTTTCCATGGCTGCATATAGCGCATGTCTCTGCGCGGCACTTTTAACGCGAGGCATCCTCTGCGTTACCCGATTGCCTGAAGAAATTTTACAGCTAGTGGAAAAAAGAAGACAGAACAAAAATAATCCTGCCAAATATAAAGAAATTCACAGAAAAGTCAGAACATTATGTAAGGAGGGAAAAGAAGCATGGCTCGAGAAAAATTGCATAGAAATTGAAAAAAACAACACAACAGTAAAAATACCAAGGTTCAACCATCGACTATATCAGTTTGGTTGTATTTGGGTCCTTTATTGTGTGCTTGTTTTGACTCGTTCGTAGACCGGGCTGCTTGTTGTCAGCTTCCTGGCTTCTGGTTGGTTGATTTTGTTTGTTACTTTCATGTTGAGGTCTTTCATGTCTGGACAGAGTCGTGCACTTGTTAAGGCCTGGAATAATTGTGTACCCACCTAGTCATATGGTGCTGTTTCCCTCAGAGAGCTTTACCTCTCGTTCTCTATGCTCCAGTAATTGTGAGCGTTTGGGCGTCTTCTCGGTATTCCTTGATTTCATGTGTTGTGAGCGGTTCGCCAGTTCGATCTTGGTAGGGAGCGACATCGTCCTTCATGTGTTGCTTCTGCATCTGTCTGTGTTCTTGCATATTGTGGTTCGGGTGTGGCTGTCTGGGTCTTGAGCAGTGCTAGTATCTCTTGTAGAGTATCTTCTGTCCTTTCTTTCACTTCTTGTATTTTTGATAGCTGTTCTTCAGTCTCAGCCTTTATAGCAGCCATTCGCGCGACATCCTGCTCATTCTTCTGTTGAACTTGCTTCATTTCGTCCAGGTTGCACTGAGCGACTGTTATCTGAGTCTCTTGCTTCTTTTCTTTTTCTTCCTCCATGTTGTTGAGCTTTGATCGCAGGTCCTTAAGTTGGCCTTCCAGTTGCGCTTTGTCGCTTTTTGTGAGTCGACTGGTAGCCTCTTATTGTCTCCTAGCCTCTTTATAGGGCAGGTTAGTTTTGATGGCGATCTTCATGGCTTCCTTGCTGTCTTGGTGGCAGGGGCAGCCGAGGTACCTGGAGCATTTTCCGTTAGTGTTAGGCCTCACCTTTGCATGCTGGCACTGACTGTATGGACGAGGTCCAGAGCAGTATCTGCATACCTCCACTTTACTCTTGCAGGTGGCACGGGTTTGCCAAAACTTCTGGCACTTAGAGCACTGCAGCACTCTCGGTATGTAGTGCTCTGGAACTTGGTCTCTCTTGTCCCATCTGATCAATTGTGGGATCACTCGGTCCCCTGATGTTACGACGACAACTGTAGAGTGGATGTTGTTCTTTCCGACGATCAGTTCAGCACTGGTGATCCTGATTTTGCGGTTCTCCCTCGCCATCATCTCCCTGATCTGGTCGTTGTGAGATGGGTCTTGACTCGTTTGATGCCCCACCGTTTGATTGTGCGATGCTGGGTGGCTTCCAATACTATGCCGTGGTGAAGCTGAATGACGGCTTTCTTTACTTGTTCAATATTCTGCATAAGTGCTGTGGTCTTTGGGTTTTTGTTGATGGAGACCACTACTCCATCAGGTGTCTTGCGCAATAGTCGATGCTGTGTCTTCCAGCTCGTTTTCTAACAGACTCGTTATCTTGTCTCTTGGTAACGCCGACAGTTTGGCTTCTCCCACGCTTGTCTGCTTGAGTAGAATTTTGCCGGTGAAGTCCACGGTAGTTGTTGTTTCCTCCTGTGTGGAGGTCTCTGGTAGTTTGGGCTGCATTTCCTTGGTGTTGATAACTTTCCGGCTGCTGCTGGCTTCAGTTGTGGTTTCTTCAGCGATGGGAACTGTTTCAGCTGGTGTAGGAGCAGGACTGCTGTTTGTAGAAATGGGTTCAGCAGTCGCAGCGGCCTTCCTCGCCTCTGCCTTCTTTTCCCTGGCTGCATATAGCGCATGTCTCTGCGCGGCACTTTTAACGCGAGGCATCCTCTGCGTTATCCGATTGCGATCTGTTCTCGATAGAGTGTCGAGTCGTGGAGCAGTATGTACACAGCATTTACTCTACCCTTGCCTTCTACGAACCCACATTGTTCCTCTCCTATTTCAGGTTGTATTTTCTTCCTGACAGTTTGCATGATAATTCTTAACAAAATCTTCGTGATGTGACTCATTATACTAATTGTTCGATGTTGATCACATTCCAAGGCTCATGATTTCTTTGGGATTGCAATAAATACAGAATTACATCATTCATGAGGTGTATCTCCAGTATCATATAGGTATTCAGGATTCTGGTAACTTTATCTATTCCGTATTCTTCTAAAGCATTAATCATTTCTGTTGTGATGCTGTCTGAACCGGGGGTCTTGCCAGATTTCATATGGTTAAGAGCATTCTGAACTTCGATCTTCAAAATTGATGGTCCTTCATTATTATTTTGAATATCATACTGTTCTTCTCTGTTATCGTCATAAAGGTTTTTCACATAATCTGACCTTACATGTAAAATCTGATCTTTTTCTACTATGATTTTTCCATCTTTTGTCTTTAGGCAGCCTGCTGATGTATGTGTTCTTTGATTAATAAGCTCCTGAATTCTTTTGTGCATTAGTTTGGTATTTTTACTGTTGTGTTGTTTTTCAATTTCTATGCAATTTTTCTCGAGCCATGCTTCTTTTGCCTCCTTACATAATGTTCTGACTTTTCTGTGAATTTCTTTATATTTGGCAGGATTATTTTTGTTCTGTCTTTTTTATTTTTCCACTAGCTGTAAAATTTCTTCAGTCATCCATATCTGACGACCCACTTTCTTTATTTTCGGAATAGTTTTTTTCTGCAGCTAAACTGATTGAATTCTTCAACATTTCCCATTGATCATCCATATCTTGAAATAGGATCTCTAGATCAGACAATATATCAAATTTGTTCTTTACTTCTATGTTAAAAGTATCCTGTATTTCTTTGTCAGTTTTCAATTTGCACAAATCATATTTAGTGTTTCCGGTTGTATACTTGACTTTCTTTAACTTTACCCTCAGTGTGCCTCTAATTAATCTGTGATCAATGTAACAGTCTGCATTGGGAACTGTTTTTACGACTGTTAGCGCATTTCGAAACCTTCTGCTAATCAGGATGTAATCTATCTGGTTTTTAATCCTGCTGTCTGGACTCCTCCATGTCCATAATCTTCTAGGATGTTGTTTAAACCAGGTGTTTCCTACAACCCTTTCTTGTTCTTTTGCCTATTCTAAAAGCCTGTATCCTCTTTCGTTTCGCTCTCCCAAACCATGGTTGCATACACTGCATCCATCCCCTTGATTTCCCACTTTTGCGTTGAAATCATCCATTATAATATTTATTTCTGATTTTTTACATTTCTTCAAAGCACGCTCCATGTCATTATTAAATGCATCTATACTTTCTTCACGCATTCACTTGTTGTAGCATATATTTGAATGACATTTATTTTAAAAGGTCTTCCGTTTAATTTTACTAATAGAACTCTGTCTGACACAGCCCAATAACCTTTAATAGAATTTGATGTTTGCCGATCCAACATAATGATACACCTCTTTGCCGTTCTTCTCCTCCAGAATAAATAATCTTACAATCCTCTCCTATCTTGATGCCTGCCCCTCTCCATCTGGTTTCACACATTCCTAATAAATTAATATTCTCTCTTCCCATTTCTTGTTTGATGTTATCCAATTTTCCATCTGCATTCATTGTTCTGACATTCCAGGTTCCTACCTTTAATGATAATAATCTTTTGCACCTAGTAGCCTGCTGACGGGTTTGAGTCATCTGGTGCACATGACTATCCCTACCGGGCGAGGCTGCTCCTATGGAGCACCCATTACGCCGTTTTACTGAATGTCGATGTTAGCGCAAAACATAATGTTCTTGGCATCTGTGAAGAAGGTAGTTTGCCTTTGCTTTCCTTCTTAGCAGTGACCATACTTGTCAATGACCATAGCCATTGCCTCCTCAAAAAAAAAAAAAAAAAAGAGATCCTCTGCCTATCGTCGTGAAACTGGAGACCATAACCCCCAACTATCTGTCGGCTGCTCTTCAACCTCATCCATCACTTGCACCCATGGCTTCACGTAACCCTGATCGGGAGACTAAACGGGTACTCCACCATGCCCAAGGGTGTCCCGTAGGCTAGTGGAGGGAAGGAGGCACCTTACTTCTCCTTTGATAGGGGATACCCTTACCCCGCCACCCAAGGGCAACTATCAGAAAAGAAATAAAGACAAAGGAGAAAATGATTGCAGATAAAGCACACACAGAGCATGAGAGATGGTGTATGATGGTGGAAATAACCATGTTTTCACATGCATCCACTGTTGACAAACATTTACAGCACAAACTGGCTTTATCAGCCACATTCGCCACCGCATTGGCTGTAGTTATTAAGCCTTTTTGAAGCACAATGTACCAAATTATCGTCTGTCAAGTCGGAAAGGTGCCAATGAATGTATTTACATTTAGGGGAAATTCCCAAACTTACAGGCATTGACTTGTTCAGAATAGAAAGGACTGTGCCGTGGTGAGGATGTAGTGGCATAGTGGTTTGCGCGACTTTCTGTAAGGTGGGGTTCAGAGATCAAACCCTCAGCAGAGGCAGGATAATTTGTTTAATGTCAGCAGGGCTCTGGGGTCGACTCTGCTTAATAAAAATGGGTACCAGACTGGGACTTATCCATGAAGGAAGGGCGAGAAAATGAATTACCTATCTCATATATCGTGGTCTAAAATAGTAAATCGAATGATCATCTTCATTGCACATAAAACAATTCAGCCCATATGTGCTCGGATCTCCTCCTCAGTAAATTCTGCAGCGTGTAGCGGCTCACGACACCAGTTTTGTGTTGGTTTATTAATCTTCTTTGGCTTCCTGCGTAGTGCTCTTGTCTGGCCATACATCTTTTAACTTTCTTTTATCACAGTCTGATTCACAGTCATCACTTGGTTCTCACAGACGTCTTACTTCTCGTAGCTCATTCAGTATATCAACCTGGTCCATAGCTCACCCTCCCTCCACAGTAGCCTTACCCGCAAGCCTGTCAGCCTGCTCATTTCCTTGTACATCCGCATGCCCTGGCACGAAAGTGAAACTATTCTGTGACATATGTACAGGCCTAACACTTCACACCCTAACGGCGTAAAGACGTATTCAGGTTTTACAATTAGGGGGAAGCGAGCATATAAATATGACGCCCAACAGAAGTTTGATTGGACTAGGCAGCAGCATCATCATCAAGTGCCCTGCCAGCTGACGTAGGCGTGCATGCCTCTGCACATATCTCGGTCTCTGGTGTTCTGGATAAACTCTGCTGATGATTTTCCTCTTTGCCACTATCTCAGTACATCCAGCGTAATGTATCTTTGTCTGCCTCTGCCTCTCTTCCCATTGATCTTTCCAGTTGTCACGATGTTCTCCAATGCCTCTCTTCTTATCACATGACCAACGAAAGCTTTTTGTCTCTTTCTAATTATTGTATATAATGTTCTAGTTTCTTTAAGCATTTTCAGGCAATCGTCGTTAGTTACTCTGGCAGTCCAAAGAATTCTCAATATTCTCTTCCTAATTTGTTCATTTACACTCCAAGATTCACTGCCATACAGCAAGAGAGGTTCTATATAGCATTTCAGCGCTCTCTTTCTTACATTTAATGATAGTGACTTACTACATAAGATACTTTTCCTTTTCGAAAATGCAGGTTTTACTCACCTTATTCTGTTCTTATTCTCTGTTGCGCGTCTTCCATCTGATGTTATAAATGCTCCTAGGTATTTAAAATCACCCACTTGGTTAAGAATTTTCCTTACAATTTCCATTTCAAATTTTGGTGTCACCTTTTACTTTGATGTACTGTTTGTTACATTGTTACGGTTTTCTTGATATTCAAAGAGAATCCTTTCTTTGCACCTTGTTACTGCAATGTCCAACAATTGTTGTAGATCTTTTGCAGTATCCGCCACCAATGATGTGTCATGTGCACAGGGTAGATTGCTTATATTATAACTAGACGCCATTTCAGAATTGAAGCCCTAGAACAGAGGTCTCTACTCTTGCACTGCCCCACGCCCCCCCCCCCCCCCCCCACTTCTTTCCTGGCCACGCCACAGTGTGTATCTGCAATGGGACTACCTTATCTTACCACTGGTGTGTCTCTGATACCCTTTCTACATCCTGTTCATTCACTTCATTGTAATCATACACGCTGAACATGTCCGCATGGCCGAATGGGTAAGAGCGCGTGTTCATAGAACGAACGAACGAACAACCTTTATTTTCAAAGGGTTAAGAATTGGGCACGCAGGCCCGTCTAACATTCTGCCCTTCTATCACTCTCTTTCATACATTATTTCGTTCACACATCATTCAAGGCTATCAGAGAACAGCAACAATATAAAAGATATGCATTATAAAGGCATGGGCAAAATGCGAACATCAATACTATACGATTTAGTAATATTAGCTAATGGTGTGACACTTGTTATTAGACATGTGGAATATACTGGCCTACCAAAATGGGACTGGCTGTTATACTAGGGTTTTGTTATTATTATTATTTGTATTATTAATGGGGAAGATAATCCGTACTGAGATAGTGTTAGAATAATTTGCGATTATATGTATAGGGATTGGTGATGTCTTTGATTTCTAGTGGAAGATTGTCCCACAGCTGAGCTGCAGGGTACGTTAAGCTTGTTTTGTATAAGTCAATCCTAGGCTTTGGAATGTGTAATATATTTAATCGTTTACTGTGTCTAGCATTATAGCATCTAGCATTCTTAGACATTCGTTGTGCTGATGCCGAGATAAGCGGTTTAACACCTACACCAGACAGCTGGACTAAAATGTTGACCTGTCGTCCTTGACTTGGGAACGTAAATTACAAGTACCTCTGAAGTCGGAGTGGGTTCGCCTGATGGCGAGGGACACTGTTAATAGGGAAAGCTAATCCACACGTAAAATTCAGTCCATCGCTACTATAAATAAAGTGTATGGACTACGCTTGAGTTCAAAGCGGGCGAGCGAAAAAAAAAATACACGCTGATCAATTGAAAGACGTGTCCAGTCCACAACAAGGAAACAAATAAATAACTTTTATATGTATATTTGCATGTAGTTGTGTCGGTTTATGTTTATTTACTGTGTGCTGACGAAGGCTTTTGCCGCAACGTCCATTTTGTTGCTCGTGACCGTTTTCTAGTAAAGCTCACTGTCTACTCGTTGTTTGGTGATTCATTCATTGCCTTTCTATCTTGTGATGTTTATCAATTTATATGATGATATATTTATAAGCTACAGTGCTTATCCTTGCCCTTTCCCACTGTACATAACTCCAGCCCAAATATTGCATTGTGAATCATATGAACGACTGCCAGTTATATATAACTCTTCCATGCACTGATATTCAGAAACAAGTTCTTGTATCTGTCTAAGTTGGGTTATCATAGAAAAACTCTCTCCCCAAGCCAATACCGAAGTTCTATCAACTATCTCCAAGGCTACAGTGTCGCGGCGCTTCTGTTCCCCTCGTCGAGCCGAGAAACTAACGTCAAGTGCTCAATATCGGTGTCACCACCATTATTTTCCCTGCCGATAGGTTCGCCATGTGACATGATCACCTGTGTCTTGGTTGATGTATGTGTTCGCATCCTGACGACATAATGCGACAAAACCGTCTTGATAACATCTCTCCGACCCTCTCCCCTTCCACCATGCTTGCCAGTTGTCGCTAAGCACCAAATACATTTCTCCTACTTATGCTACCAATCTGAAACTTGGATTTTATTCAAATCACACTTTCGCAAAATCAACACCCGCGAGATGAGATGACTGAGGAGAGCTGCCAACTTAACAATCCGAGACCGAGTAAGAAATGCTGTTATCAGACAGACAGTGGGATCAACACCTTGTGCCATATTTATAGAAAAACAGAAGATAAAGTAGTTTGGCCATGTCGTTAGAATGCAACATCATCAACTACCATCACTGGCCTTACATGAAAGATCATCTGCGACGGGACCAAGAGGACGTCCAAGAAGAAAATGGATTGACGACATCAAAAGCATTGTACAACCACAAGGAATGACACTATCCAGTGCCGCCCATCGGGTGCCTGAGCGCAAATTAATCCTCCCCCCAACGCTTGACGGGAGACGTAGAAGGTGATGATGATGATGATGATGATGAAATTTCTCCTAACAATATGTTCAAAACATGCTGACTGTCCACATCCAATATGTCCGATCAATTTACTGTTGTCATATGTTTCCCAAAGAACCGTCTCATTTTTCTCCTGTCCGTCCATGGCATTACTTGCACTACTCTCAGACACTCGTATATCCCGATAGCCATCAGATATCTTTCAGACCACATACTCCCCATCCTAGTCTCGCCGGCACGCAGCAGAACAGGTCCCACATAACACTTCAATGCGCCTTCTGTCATGGCCTCATAGACATGAGTAGCTCGACACACTTAACACGCCACAAATTGTCCAGCTAACTTTCGTTTAGTCGTATGTTCTGGAATACTCAGGCTTGAGGGGCAAATAGCAAGCCGATCATCTGGAGGTGGTCGAGTAGGGAAGGGTAAAGGATGGGCCAGACATCGTCAATGCCACTTGAGATGCAGAACGAATAGGTGACTTTACGGTTGCTTGGGAAACTGCTTCCTCGTCCAGAGTCAGGGAGATGGGAGTGAAGTGGGGAGCCGCCAGACAGAAACATTTGATAAAAGTGCATAAATAAGACATTTGATTAATTAACATAAAACTGTGGCCGTCAGACGATATACCGTCAGACATACATTTATCTTGCAGGGATGATAGGTAAGAGATCGGAGAACCTACAGACTTGTCCGGAGCGCGATGATGACGATCTTCACTCATTACCAATCATTCTTCTCAATGACAACTGAAAGCCTTCCGCTGGTGAGGGACAGATACTTCACATTTATGCAACAGCATGGCTATCCTGATTGTTCCCAGTACCAGACGATGTCAGCACGAGTACTGCCTCTGTCGTGAGACCACAGTGAGCGATGCAAGGGAGTTGAGTTAGCTGCGGAAAGCCGTGAGAATGCATAAGAAGTGTGAAGCTGTGAGAATGTGCATAGAAAAGCATAAGAAGTGTACAGCGGTGAAGCTGTGAGAATATAGATTGGAAAATATAAGAAGTGTGCAACGATTAAGGTGTGAGTGTATACATATAAAAACACAAGAAGTGTTACAGATCAGCTTTACAAAAACGTTAACTACAGTAAAGCTGAGAGAACACACAAAAGAAAACAGATAATGTGTACAAGATCACTCGTATAATAGCACTATATATATATATATATATATATATATATATATATATATATATATATATATATATATATATATATATATATATATATATATATATATATATATATATATATATATTAGGACAATTTTAGAGTAACCACCAGACCTAAAGAGAAGACAAATAACCAAAAAAAAAACAAAAACAAACAAACATTAGCCTTATGTGAATATCACCTCCTTTTTTAAAATTAGAATGGTTTGCTGCCTAAAATTAGTCTAAAAGTAGTCTGCAAACAATGTTAAACAATATGGCGGAAAAGAGCGAAACAAAAGAATATAATTGAAGTGTTGAAATATATGCTTAACAGATTTTGTGCCAAACAAAATGTCGGTTTGGACCGAACAAAAATGAATGACGGAAAATTGGAAGTAGGGGTATGTCACAGTTATGACTTATAAGTTGTTAATATGGTAGCAGACATGTTTTATAACGCAATGACAACATTTCGGCGATATGTAAGCTTATGGCAGATACAGGAAGTTAAGCCGATTAATCATCCCATGGCACTCAATCAGCTAATCTGTCCTCTTCTGCTCCGCGGGGTGGGGGGGGGGGGGGGTGGGGGGAAATGGGTGAAGAGGGTGGGGGGTCATATCATACAGTTTTAGAACCACTGGTGCAGGGAATGCCAAGAAAAAGCAGCCATGAACAATTGTGTTGAAAAAAAAAGCAGGGGAAAGGAGAAGGATAGCTAACACAGCCTGCTGTCTGTCAAACTAAGTGATAAGGACAATGGCCAGACAATGGAATACCCGCTGAAGGTCACATGCAATTAAATAAATTGCAATGCCCTATATAAAGTGATCTTGCAAATATGCTGTCTGGTGTTTTGTACTTGGGGCATTATATTCTGCAACACCGGACATGTCAGCTTTTTCTCCCAGAATCAAATATTCCAGGTTACACAACAGTGTGTTATACTGGGTGTATTTTTAATGACTGTGCACTGTTTGAAAATATTGCAGGTCCAAGTTTTGTATTTACCTATTATGTTGCATGATCTTTATAGAGGGTGAATACAAAACTTGGACGGCAATATTTTAAAACACTGCACAGTCATTAAAAACACACCCCATACAACCGGTGTGGGTTTCACGGAAACGGGTTCTCCTAGTATAAGGTATCATCATCATCATCATCATCATCATCATCATCATCATCATCATCATCATCATCATCATCATCATCATCACGCGTCACAACGATAGACATGGGCGATCATGGTTCGCCATCTCACACAATGGTTAGTATCGGATCACGTCTGTTTTCTCGTCTCCTATTATGATATGTGGCAAGGTCATCCGAAAGTGTATCTCTTTCCCTTCCTCTTGATCTTCCTCATCAAGTTTACCAATTTTCACACAGTTTTCAAGCAAATTTCTTTCCAACAAACATCTTGATTGTCCATTTATAATTTCTATAGTCGATTTCTCTCGCATAACAAGACCAAACAATGCAGATTATCAAACGTCTTTATGAATTATTTCCTTGTGGTTTTAAAATGTTGCATGTCCTATAAGGACGTTGCAATCAACGTTAATTTACTACCCAAGTTTAAATGTTGAATTCCCACGTGATGATTAATCGTCTTTATCGACTTCCAGTATCTGCCATGGACTTATATATCGCCGAAATGTTGTCATTGCGTTATAATACAACATGTCTGCCACATCATTAACAACTTTTATGTTATAACTGCGACACATCCCTACTTCCCATTTTCCGTCATTCATTTTTGTTTGGTCTGAACATACTTTTTGCTTGGCACCGAATCTGTTAAGTTAAGTAGCTCGCCATTGCTTTCTGAACGAGAAATCAACTTTAAATCAAGTTTCAATCCAACTGGCCCGTGTAGGGATTGAACCTACCGTCAGCACACCGTCAGCACACCGGAAGTCTAATAACAAGCCCATTAAACCCTGACCTGGTTCCCATGATGGCGAGGGACACTGTTAATAAGGAAAGCTAATCCACACGCAAAATTCAGCCCATCACTATTATAAATAGTGTGTATGGACTACGCTTGAATTCAAAGCGAGCGAGCGCAAAAAAATAAAAAAAATAAAACAACAACAAAAACAAAACACAAAAAAATAAAAAATAAATAAAAACCTGCCCTTTCATCTTCCCCTTTTATCGTCAAGCGTTGTGGGGAGGAACAGTTGATGTTCTAGCACCCGATGGATGGCACTGGATAGTGTCATTCCGTGTGATTGTACAAAGTCTTTGCTGTCGTCAATCAATTTTCTTCTCGTGCGCCTTCGTAACAGATCTTCTTTGGTGTAGCGTCAGTGCTGGTAGTTGATGGTGTTTCATTCTAAAGATTTGGCAGAACCATTTGATCTTCTGCCTTTCAATATATGTGGCACAAGTTGTTGACCCCCCTGTCTGTCCAATAATATCATCTCTTACTCGCCTCGGATATAGTTAAGCTGCGAGCTCTTCACAAGCATATCATCTCTTAGGTGTTAATTTTGCATAAGTATATACTGTGGTTAGTTAAAGTTAAATACATATTCTTTACAGGACGAAGCAGTCAATTCCACCATTTTTTGGCTGTTTCTGATTCCTGGGCAAATTTACTTTCAGTTGTTTGTTATTGCTTTCTGAACGACTGGCGCTCATACCATTGTATGTAAACCAACGCAGTTCGGTCTGCTTCCAAATCGGCCGCGGCTATGCTTCCAACGCGAATAGAAGACTGCCAATAATTTTCTCTCCCCGTCTTCCTCTATCTCTCCTTCCATAAATATGTCCATTTGTCACAATATGTTCTAGTTTATATCTTCTTATAGTGTGGCCAGCAAATGATGTCTGTCCCTTTCTGTTGTTCGCAATATAGTTTTCTTTGTGTCTTATTCTCTGTTAAAATATTTAGATTACTCATTTTGGCTGTCCAAGAAATGTTCATCATGTTTCTGTAACAGCACATCTCTGAAGTTTCAATGAATGTTTTGTTGTTGCGTTGTTTTTGTTTTCAATCTGTCCAGAATTCACAGTGAAGATCGTCATAGGGGAGTGGCAATTATTTTGGATCGGAAAACATCAAAATCTGTTCAAGGATATTGGGCCGTGTCGGACAGAGTTCTACTAGTTAAATTAAGTGGCAGACCTTTTAGCATAAATATTATTCAAGTATATGCCCCAACAGGAGAATCCAGTGAAGATAGTGTAGAAGAATTTTATAATGACATAGAGTCTGCCTTAAAGAAATGTAAAAATTCAGAAATAAACATCATAAATAGGGGACTTCAATGCAAAAGTAGGAAATCAAGGAGATAGATACACAGTAGGAAACTATGGTTTAGGAGAGAGAAATGAAAGAGGATACAGACTCGTAGAGTGGGCAAAAGAACAGGAAATGATTGTAGGAAACACCTGGTTTAAGCAACACCCTAGAAGATTATGGACATGGAGGAGTCCTGATAGCAGGGTTAGAAACCAGATTGACTACATTCTCATTAGCAGAAGATTTAGAAACGAGCTAACAGTAGCAAATACAGTTCCCAGTGCTGATTGTTATAGTGACCACAAATTACTCACAGGAACATTGAGGATAAAGTTGAAGAAAGTCAAGTATATAACAGGAAACACTAAATATGATTTGTGTACATTGAGTAATGACAAGGAAATACAAAACAAATTCAACATAGAAATACAGAACAGATTTGAAATATTGTCTGATCTAGAGATCCTATTCCAGGATGTGGATGATCAATGGGAAACGTTGAAGAATTCAATCAATGTGGCTGCAGAAACAACTATTCCAAAATTAAAGAAGGTGGGTCGTAAGAAATGGATGACTGAAGAAATTTTACACCTCATGGAAACAAGAAAACTCAACAAAAATAATTCTGTCAAATATGAAGAAATTCACAGACAAGTCAGAATATTATGTAAGGAGGCAAAAGAAGCATGGCTTGAGGAAGAGTGCTTAGAAATTGAAAACCAACACAACAGTCAAAATACCAAATTAGTGCACAAAAGAATTCAGGAACTTACTAATAAAAGAACAAGTACATCAACAGGGTGTCTAAAAACTGAAGATGGCAAAATCATAATAGAAAAAGACCAGATTCTACATGTATGGACAGATTATGTGAAACACCTTAATGATGATAACAGAGACGAACAGTATGATATTAGATTTAATAATGAAGGACCGCCAATTTTGGAGATGGAGGTTCGAAATGTTCTTAAGCATATGAAAGCTGGCAAGGCCCCCGGTGCAGATAACATCACAACAGAAATGATTAAAACTTTAGAAGAATTTGGACTAGAGCAAGTCACCAGACTGCTGAACACATTATATGATACTGGAGATATACCTCCTGAATTATGTAACTCTGTATTTATTGCAATCCCAAAGAAATCAGGAACCTTGGAATGTGATCAACATAGAACAATTAGTATAATGAGTCACATCACAAAGATTTTGTTAAGAATTATCATGCAAAGAGTGAGGAAGAAGATACAACCTGAAATAGGGGAAGAACAATGCGGGTTTGTAGAAGGAAAGGGTACAGTAAATGCTGTGTATATGCTGCGAACAGTTATTGAACGTGCTATAGAAGTAAACAAGGATATACATCTTTGCTTTATTGACTATACAAAGGCTTTTGATAGAGTTAGACATGTCAGCATGGTGGATATGCTTGCAGATCTACAAATTGATGGGAAAGACATTAGACTTATAAAAAACATATATTGGAAACAACAAGCTGCAATAAGGATTGATAATGAAGTGGGACATTATCAGCCAATTAAGAGAGGTGTTATAAAAATTCTGACCAATAAAAAGATGTCAATTGAAACGAGAAAAAGAGTGTTGAGGGGATACATAGAGCCTGTTCTTTTGTATGGATGCGAAACTTGGACAATGAGCAGTCAAGCTGAAAAGCATTTGATGGCTGCAGCAATGTGATTTCTGAGGAAAATGCAAAGAATACCATGGACAGACAGAAAAACCAATGACCAAGTACTACAGGAGACAAATGAACATCGTAAACTGATTAGAGAAATTAGACGTAGACAGTCAAAGTTTTTTGGACATGTTACAAGAAGAAATGGATTGGAGAACTTAGTGACAGCTGGCAAGATCGAAGGGAACAGACCAAAAGGAAGACTGAGAGGAAAATACCTGGATGGCTTGGCCATATGGCATGGACGAGACAGGAACACTGAGCTGATCCACGACACTGGTGATCGAGTGAAATGGCTTTCTGGCATGGCACATGATTGATTGATTGATGTTAGAATTGGTTCTATGTAACATGCGAGGATTCTTTTTCTAGTATAACCCCCAATGTCTAAGTGCATATTTAGTAGTATCAATTTAGTGCATACAATATTTTTCATTTTATAAAATACTGTTTTTTTTTCTTGTCGTTATTTCTATGATACAAGTGGCATCTGATGTTATCATGCTATAAGATATCTGAATGTGAGCACCTGCCTAAATGAACACCATTTATCTTTAATACCATATGTTTAATCTGTATGAATCTGGTGAGCGTACATTAAAAACCTCCCCGTGCTAAGGGGAGAGCGGGATGCCTTAGGCTACACGTCGTCGGTCTGTAATGTCTAACAGAGCTTGGATTGGACTGTAATAATGAAAGAGAGAGAAAAGGATTATATACTCCGCCCTGACCTGGGGTTATAGACCATCTGCGTAACCTTCCCAGACAAGGGCAAATAAATCGGAAGACTCGTGTGTACACGATGCGCGTGTTCAAAATCCCCCGGCCGTAAACATCGAAAAGAGAAGGCCTAGAAGGGTCACTGCCCTGGCTAAAATTCAAAAGTAGGAGTGCCACCCACAAAAAGAATATTTACAGCATGTGTGATTCTGGTGTGTGAACAGGTTTTGACCCTAGCAGGTGCTACAGAGTTCAAGCGCTGTGCCGAGAGACTCACCGTAATCATATAGTCAAGATTAGAGCACTAACGGAGATATCCGTGAGCATTCGCAGTTTCATTTACAACCTCCCCTCCTTCCAAAAGCTGGCTTTGTGGCGAAGGGCTTACGAACGCAATTCGTAATCCCGCTTACGGGGTTCGAAACACCAAGCAACCAACCAAGCAAATAAGCAAGCAAACAAGCAAGAAATTAAGCAATTATCAACTAACCAACCAATCAATCAGTTATGTAATTGTAAATGTTATTGGACTTCCACCCCCTCCCCCACACGCACCTTCTTTTCCCCCTCACGCCCTCTCACCCCTCCTTCCCCACACACCAACACACACACACACACACACAATAACCCCACTTCGTATAGGTTGAGAATCCCTGTGGGCCAGCTCCATCGATGACAACGTAGCCGCAGAATTTAGTGCCGTGTTTGCTACTGTCTAGGTCTGACAAGCTGTAGGCGTTTTTAGCCCAAGCCCACTAAATACGCAAGTAAACAACACCAAGGTAACACAAGCCTCCGAGTTCAAATATGTAGACAGCATCTTGACAGATGGCAGAGGATTCCACGGAGAGACAGAAACCCGATGCCAAAAGACAAACATCGTAACTTATCAGCTGCCATCTTTACTGAAACATCCGAAGATTACGATGAAAGTCAAGCGACACTTGATAGACAGTAATTTTCTTCTAACAATTTGTAATAAATGTTACATTTATTCACTAACAACACCCTATCAGAGAAAACAAATTACCTTTCAGCTGGAATGTTTGGGAAATGGAGCGTTGTCTACAGAAACATTGCGATATGACTACATTATAAATATATCGAATTCACCGAGAGACGAAAACTCACGTGGTTTGGACATTTTTGTTTTGGGTGTCCACTCCATTTGAACTCAAGCATATTTCATACCCGTCCTACTAATTCTAATGCCCTGGACTAATTTTTGCTTGTGAATTAGCTTTCCCTATTACCAGTGACTTTCATCATCAGACGAACCGACTCTGACTTCTGAGGCACTTGTAATGTATGTGCCCAAGTCAAGGACGAGAAGATACAATTTTAGTCCAACTTACCGGTGTAGGGGTTGAACCTGCAACATCTGCATCAGCACACCGGAAGTTTAAGAACGAGCGCCCGTATCCATTCGGTCAAGTTGACCTCCGTTAGAACGTCTTATCAGAATAAAATCATTCCAGCTACAGATAAGATAATACAAATGTAAAGGACCCGGTTACACGTCATGAGGTGTATTATGCATATGGTGCTAACGCCATTCTTGTATTGACCAATCAGCACTCGAGGGACGATGTGGTGAATATCACGCCTGTCGCCTTTACTTCCCAAGACATTTCTTGGCGCCATTGTAGGCTGGGTCGACGTGGGGGCTTAGGTCAATTGTAACAGATTCTGTGGGGTTCACGTGATGGCGAGGGACTTTGGTAATAGGGAAAGCTAATCCACACGCTAAATTCAGTTCAGCACTACTAGAAGTAGTGTGTATGGACTACGACTGAGTTCAAAACGAGCGAGCGCAAAAAAATTAGGTTTGGAACAAACAAACATGAATGGCGTAAAATGGGAAGTGGGGGTGTGTCACAGTTGTGACTTAGAAGTTGTTAATATGTCTGTAGACATTATTATAACACAGTGACATTTCAGCGATATATAAGCCCATGGCCGATACAGGAAGTCGCTTCACACGATTAATCATCCTATGGCATTAAATCAGTTAAGTTTCTTCGGTGCGAATTCGAAAGCAAAACCCTTTGGGCTGATTGGCCAGCGTGCTAGCCGCTGCGCTACCATTGCTAGTCGGTATATGGTGCTAGATGCAAATATTTACTGAACAATCGGCACCCCGTGCGTCATGCCGTCAAAATCACACCTATAACTTCTCTTCCCAATATATTTTCAGGTAATCATTTTAGGCTGGATTAACTTGCGGGTCCGAGTCATATTACAAAATCCGCATCAGTCGAGATTTTAACACATGACAACAGGGCTAGACAGGCAAGCGTGTTAACTACACATTCAAAGATAGAAGGGGAAGTCAATAAGTAAGTCACAAATGGCTGTAGAAAAATAACTAAATATGATAACAACTTGAAACCAGTTTATTTTTATACATACATTGTCCCTTTATTTCTCAACCTAATTTCCACCAACATTGGCGCACTTATCCCATCGTTTTATCAGTCCCCCCAAACCGGCTGCATTGAACTGCGCGCTCTGTTTTCTAAACCACGTTTTCACTTCACATTCAACTTCGGTGTCATTCGCGAAATGTCTCCTGCCAAGGTGAGTTTTCAGTGGACCAAAAAGGTGGAAATCGCTAGGGGCTAAGTCGGGGCTGTAAGGTGGATGTTCCAGAACTTCCCATCTTAGTTGGTCAATTTTCTCCTGAGTTAATCGAGCCGTATGTGGTTTGGCAATGTCATGAAGAAGTAACACTCCTCTAGTCAGCAGTCCTGGACGATTTCTTCAAATTGCATCATGAAGCAACGATAGAACTTCACAGTACGATTCAGAATCTACATTGTCACCTTTCTTCTTGAAATTTGTTAAACGCACTCCTTGACAATCCCAGAACACTGTCAGCATAACCTTCCCTGCTAATGGAGTAATCTTGAATTCTAGGACACAAGGCGAAGAAGGATGTTTCCATTGCATTGAAGCACGCTTTGATTCGAGCTGGAAGTGATGCACCCATGATTCGTCCTCAGTAACAATCCTGTTCAGCATGTCTTCTCCTTCATCTTTGTATCGACAGAGATGATGTAAGGACAGGCCAAATCGGTTCATTTTGTATTCCTCCTTTAATTATCTGGGTACCCACCGTGAGCATACTTTCTTAAATTTCAATCGATCATGCATTATGCTGTATGCTGAACCACGTGAGCACTCTATTGCAGATGCTACAGAGTATCGTTACTCGTCTGTCACCTCTAATCATCTCCTCCACCCACTGCAGGGATGCTTCTGTTGCAATCTCAACAGGACGACCAGATCGGATTTCATCAACAATTTTAGAGCGGCTTTGAGAAAATTTTTCTAGCCAGCTATGCATCGCTTTACGGGACAAACATTTGTCTGCATAGACAGGAAGCATTTCCTTATGAATGTCCTCTGCAGGCAGTCCTTTTGCCCACAAAAAACGCACAATAGCACACTGCTGTTTGGTTGTACACTCCGTAAGTACAGTCGCCATTTTGTTTATTCGCTGTGCATGCGCATGAAACACCTAGCACCACCTGACGAACGAGAATATAAAGTTTGTTGTTGCTGTCACCTAATGACACGAGTAGAAAATACCAACTACATATATCTGCCATCCCACAGAACTGTGTAACTTACTTGTTGACTCGCCATCGTAGAATAGAAAAATAAAGTTCTCAGAACATATGATAAAAAATGATCTCGGTGTAGAACCAGATGGAAACCATTAAACTGATGGGTGGAAAAAACTCAAGGGCGAATTAAACACACGTAGAACAATCTGTGTGCAGACATTTGATTGAAGTCTCAGTTGTAGGGTGATGTGATTAATTAAGCTTCAGACGACCATCACCAACCAGGACCGGATATTTGTGCCAAACAACGAGTGGGTTTCAGAGCTCGTGCGCTTTGGGTTAATGGAAGTCCAGAGAGTTAAGGGAAGACACGGGAGTTTAGGGAAGACAAGAGTAACGGAAAGTCTAAAGCGTTTAAGACAGTCAAGCGAGTTCAGGAATGTCAAGAGAGTTCGTAGACTTCTAAAGAGTTAAGGGAAGTCAAGAGACTTATGGAAAGTCAAGAGAGTTGAGGGAAATCAAGAGAATTAAGTGAAGTCAAGAGAGTTAAGGGAAATTCAGAGAGTTAAGAGAAGAAAGGGAGTCATGAGAGTTCAGGAAAGTCAAGAGAGTTAATTAAAGTCAAGAGAGTTAAGGGAAGAAAGGAGATTTAAGGGGCGTCAAGAGATTTAAGGGTAGACAAGAGAATTCAGGGAAGTCAGGAGAGATCAAGGGCGTCAAGAAAGTTCAGGGAAATCAAGAGAGAGCTAAGGAATAAACACCATCGCACAACATTCAGTATAGTAATACCCACACGCACGCACGCACGCACGCACGCACACACACACACACACACACACACACACACACACACACACACACACACACACACACACACACATACATACACACACATACGCGCGCAATGCTTTTCTCCACAGGGAGAGAACTTCACCAGTCTACTAGGTACTGACAGTGTTAAATGTTATATCATATCCGTTACAATTGCACAAAAAACCAGAAAGTTGTACATCTTAACTGATTAAATGCCATGGGATGATTAATTGTCTGTATCTGCCGTGGGCTTGTATATCGGCGAAATGTCACTGCTTTATAACATAACATGTCTGCTAACATATTAACAACTTTTATGCCATAACTGTGACACACCCCTACTTCCCATTTTCCGCCATCCATTTCTGTTTGGTTCAAACCTACTTTTTGTTTGGCACAAATATGTTAAAGGCAGGCGACCTCCTGTCCCATTACTCACAGGAGAGACCAGACACGGCAACTATAGTCTGTCCAGAAATGAATGCCTTCATTCACGATCAATTATTTTGAAAACCGTCTGTTGCATCGTTATCAAATTTTTTCCTGCCTTCTTATATTTACCCCCACCCAAGGAATGTGTCTTTGATAGGTCCAAAAGCAACTTAAATAATGAAAAGCGGCAACATTTCTTTGATGTTTTGGTGAAAAACTAGTGATTTCTCGCTAACAAACTTGTTTTACAGTAATGCCCCGTTACACTACGCGAGGCTCTTGTCATAAGGCCAATTCCATCTCCCACGAGAAAATTAACTAGTCAACACTAATGTTTCCGTGTGAAGGCGTAATACATTTAATAATGCGCACTTCATCTCTGACCCGTAAATTATATACCGCATATAAACAAACATTGAAATCTCCTGTACAATCTCCAGAACAAAAAAAATTGTTCTTGGGTGGAAATAATGATAAGGTTATATGCTAAATCTCATAATTTTCCCTCAATTGGTTAATGAGATATGGAATTTTATATTGGGGCAGACAAAAGTAAACAGACATAACTGTAACGGCTTGCACGAGGCCAGCCTGCATGTGGTTATACGTTATTTCTGTGTTCCGGGCCTTATATACGATAGTTGAGGGAAACAACACGAAATCTCCAGAGAAATATTTCATTTATCATTTTGCAGAAATTGATACACGCTAGCCAGGAGAGAATAACAGCTATACGATATTACACGGGAAACATCTATACATTATTAAATGGGGAAACGAGTTTGTTTTCCGAGCCAGCAACATGCGCAGGGCATATAACATCAAAAACATGGCATCTGATGGCAATAAAATGCTGGTCGCTTGTGTCATTAAGTAAAAAATAAGTCTAAATTATGTCTGGCGATATTTTTATAATACAGGATGATTGTCAACCAGGGCGGGATTTAGAACATCAGCCTTGGCCCATGGCAATGTATATGAATACAGAATAATAGGTTGTAGTTCATAGAAAGGAAAACAAAGCGCATATAGGAATTCGAATAACTAAGACACAAATCATCATCATAATCTCCCACTTTTGCAATTAAGCGTCGTGGGGAGGAATAATTGGCGCTCCATCGCCCGATGGATGACACTGGATAGTGTCATTCCGTGTGATTGTACGTCTTTGATGTCGTCCATCCATTGTTTTCTTGGGTCTTGGGCGTCCTCTTGCTCTCGTAGCAGATGCTCTTTGCTGTAGGGCCAGTTATGGTAGTTGATGGTGCTGCATTATAACGAGATGATCAAACCATTTGCTCTTCTGTCTTTCAATATATGTGACACTGGGGTTGATTCCATTGTCTGTATGATAAGACCCAAATAATAGATTGCACAATGTATTGCTTGGCATATTTCGCGGCATCTCATCGGAATTCCGACAACATAAATTAAAATGATAAGATGCATCCTTCAAACAGAAATATACAACACACATATTAACAGGTAATTTAAATTACCACGGTAACTTTAGTATAAGTATTTTCCTCACTGCTTTAGTTTATGTTACATCAATTCTACCGTATGCTCCTGACGAGCTGCAGCGAAATATGCCAGGAATTATGCAATCAATTGTTTGTGTCTTCGTTATCATTTATGAATGATTTCCCATTTTCCATCCATCCATCATGTACCATGCCGATAAGCGTGGGCGGTCATGTTTTGCCATCTCACTCGATCACCAGAATCGTAGATCAGCTCCGGGTTCCTGTCTCGACCACTCCACGATCTTCACTTGTTTTTTGAAGGACTTGTTCATTTATCCCACTTTACTAAACGATAAAACATAAGAAAATAAAAGACATTGTCAATGTCTTGATACGTTTTGTGTATTTAGTGCTAGATAGATACTTTCATAGACCAATCAGCACTCAGTGGACGGTGTTTTCAATCAAGTTTCTAGGCAGCACATCGTGAGCTGGGGATCATCATGTACCTTCTTCGTCCTCTATTCTTCTCTGACAATTTCCAATACATTTTGAGAATTATTCAATACCCATTTATTGGTCGAGATTTAGTTTCTGCCCGCCTTTACTCCCCAGAACATTCCCTGATACCCATTTTGACTGGGCCGATTGTTATAACAAATCCCTGACTGAATGGGGATTGGAATTCGTGGCACCCAGCCCGGGCAGCAAAAGTGCCAGCCACTGCGATAGCTCTGCTTTTCTGATATACCATTTCTGATCCCATTTTACCATGACCTCCTACCCCGTTCAACCTCAGAAGAGAAGTTATATTAGGGTCCATCCCTGGCACAGATTAATAATCCTGTTATCGAGTCAGCCACAAATAGGATATTAATTACACGTATAAGGTGATTGTTGTTCAAAGAAGGTGAGGATGATATATATATATATATATATATATATATATATATATATATATATATATATATATATATCATGTGTCATGCCGGAAATCGTGGGCGGTCATGACTCGCCATTTCACTCGATTACCAGAGTCGCTGATCATCTCAGTGTTCCTGTCTCGTCCATGCCACGTGGCCAAGCCATCCAGGTATTTTCCTCTCGGTCTTCCCCTTGGTCTGTTCCCTTCGATCTTGCCAGTTGTCACTAAGTTCTCCAATCCATTTCTTCTCATAACATGTCCAAAAAATTTTGACCGTCTACGTCTAATTTCTCTAATAAATTTAGGAGTGTGGCACCTTGCTGTCTTTACAGACGAAAGTATGTGGACTGGAAGTAGAGCTAAATTCCATCGCAGAATGCCTAGGCATGGATTCAGAGAACATGTGTTGCCCATGCAGCATGTTCCCTCTCTCGGCCTTGTCTTGTTTGCTCCAGAGAAAAGGATAACCAGTACGTCTGGAACAACGTGAGACCATCGACAAGAGGATCCAAAACACACACACACACACACACACACACACACACTCACACACACACACACATGGTCAGACAGAGAGAGAAAGAGAGAAAAAAAAAGAACGAAAGAAAGAGAGAGAAGAGAGAGAGAGAGAGAGAGAGAGAGAGAGAGAGAGAGATAGAGAGAGAGAGAGAGAGAGAGAGAGAGAGAGTTGCTGGTGTCAGGGGAGTCGGGACAAGCCGTTGAACTTATCAATGAGACACAACCATAAGGTTGCAGTGCAACCCGCTCTGCTGCGCCTGCTGGCATGACACAAGATGTTGGGGGAGGAGGGGGTGGGCGCACACATAATTAGATATTGTTGGAAGCGACTATATTAGGCTTTCCATGACATGTTACATTATGTTATGTGATGTGATGAGATGTTATGTGATGTTATGGTGTGATGTTATGTGATGCTATGGTTATGATGTTATGTGATGATATAGCATGATGTTATGTTGTGTAATGTTTTGACTGATGTCATGTGATGTTACGGTATTATGTTATGTGATGTCACATCATCTTGTGTCATGTTGTAATATGCCATATTGTGATATGTTATGTTATGATATGTTATGTTATGATGTGTTATTTTGTGATAAGTTATATTGTACTATGTGATGCCATGCCATGTCTTATAACGCTATGTTATGTTATGTTATTTTATGTTGTGTTGTTTTATGTCATATCGTGCTTTGTCATGTCATGATATTAAGTTATGACATTTTATGTTGTGCATTGTAATGTGATGCAATAATCAGTTCACTGCACTAGAAGTATGGATGTGTAAGGACTACGCTTGAGTTTAAAGTGAGCGAGAAAAACAACAACAAACAAAAAAACAAAACCAAAACAATAACATTATAGCTGCCTGGAAAACATTCCAACGAAACAGCGAGGAGAGCGCACGGTTAGAAAACATAGACAAGGCGTTAAACTGGGAAGCACCCTATGTTATACACAACACACTAAAAACAATACGTTACAAAAACGGAGAGTTCTACAATAAAACGGGGGAAAAAAAGAAAGCAAAGACACAAATGTGTTATTTTTGAAACTAGGAAGTTAAAAATAGGCGATCTTTCAAGAAGAAAGATAACAAGAATGTTATCCACGATCGACAACATTCTAAACTGAAGAATCTCTTTACAAATGCCATGTTGTTTATGTTATGATGTTTGACAAGCAAGAGGCTGTACGAGTGTGTGAGCGGTTTGTCGCAAAATAAGAAAGTTAATACAATTTGGGGCTGAGATGAAGAATCGTGTAGACATCTTAAAGCTTGTTTGTATCTGTAGATATGTTTAATGCATAATATAAGTTTCGCCACAAAAGTGGCTTCGCATTTTGATGTAAGCAGACTGCAACTCTGGGAGTCGGGGTATGTAATGGCTAGACCAGTGGTTCTCAGCCGGTGGGGAATCCCTCCCCTTAGACGGTAGGGGGAATTTTAGGATTCGGAGCGGGGGGTGGGGGGTGGAATTAATATTATTTAAAGATCGCATTAATACAAGAACCGATTGCTTGATATTGTTTTTTCCTCCATACTTTACTGTTCTGTATTTCTCGCCCTTCTGAATTTGTTTTATGACGTAAGTAGACCCGCAAATCACGTTTTATGTAGACGTCTAGACTTGTTCTAGTATGTGTTATTAAATTTAGCGTCCATTTTTACGTATACTGTGTAGGGGCGGGGGGAAATGTATAGGGAGGAAATACGAAAAGGAGGAGGGGGGGGGGGCAGGACATAGGGCCTACTGAACATATGATGAAGGGGTTACATGGGCCAAAAAAGGTTGAGAACCACTGAGCTAGACGCTCGCCTGTCGGCCGAGTGGTCATGAGTTCGACCTGCATTAAGGTGGGTTTGAATGTTTAAATTTTTTTTTTTGGGGGGGGGGGGGGGGGGGGGGGGAGCGGGAATTTATAGGGAGGACAGCCATATAACATTTGTGTGGAAAAGAAGCAAATGGTGGCCTGCATCCATGTCAACGCATAACTGCTTATAAAGCCGTGAGTTGAGAGCTCCTCCTTTGATAAAATTCACTATCTGAACGGTTTGATCCAAAACCTTCCCCAAATGGAGCTGGAAGTGTTTTGGAGGCCAGTGCCTGAAGATGGATCGTGCAATGAATGCCTTTCACTTTTTGGGCACGTGTCTTCACACTAACCTGAAATCCTGATTTGGTCTCCAAAATAGCTGATGCTCCATCTGTACAGCACCCACACATATTATCTCATAAAAGATTTTCTGATTCAAGGAAAGATGCAACCTTTTCATAAATATCAGAGGCCTTGGTAGTTGTTTCAAGAGGAGAACAAAACAGAAGTTCTTCTTTAAATGATCCTGAATGCACACATCTTGCAAACACTATCAACTGAGAACACGATACCACATCAGTCGATTCATCAATTTGAATTGTATAGAGACCAAATGCTGCAAACTTGATCTCTTGCACAACTTGATCCTTGCTGTCACTGGCCATATCACCGATCCTCCTTTGAACAGTATCTGTCGTTTGATAGTGAAACCGCTGCAAGTTTTTTCTCTGATTCATTTCCCAACACAATTTCCACCATCGTGAGACAACAAGGTTTGATCAGAGTTTCCCATATTGTAGGTGGATTTTTCTGCTTCGCTGTCTCTAGTGCTACAACATAGAAAGCTTCAGTAACCTTTTGGTGTGTTTCTTGGAATGCCCCTGTTAAGTTAAACCCAGTCTCATCCTTTTGACAGCATTCCCAAGACGTTCAAAATAGGTTTTGTCTTTGTCCTTGTGTTGAGAATGAACATTCAACAAACGTTTCCTCAACTTTGTCGGTCTCATAGAATCATTTGACAAACGTTTACTACAAATAACACATTGAGGTCGTTTTTCTATGTTGATGACGATATTTGTGAATCCATTTTGCAAGTATGAAAGATCATACTTTTATGTTTTTTGAAACTCATCATGGGCTTCAGATTCTGTAAATATAAAACTACACAAGTCAAGATCAACACACATAAACACCCACACACATGTATACAGACACCCAAACACACACACACACACACACACACACACACACACACACATATATATATATATATATATATATATATTCACATCAACACACACACACACACACATATATATATATATACACCCCCACACACACAAGCACACACACACGTATATATATATATATATATATATATATATATATATATATATATATATATATATATATATATATATATATATATATATATATGCCAGTCTCCCTGATGAAGGAGTTAAGGACGCTGTTCGTAATCCCGTATACCCAGGTACGAAACACAGCTGCGCGAGATTCGCCAGCGGATCGCGTTGCATCAGTTTCTTATGGAAAAGTATGTGAGCCGGACGTTCAGAAAGCAATAGCAAACCACTGAACATAAAACTTGCCAAGACATCAACAGCAGCTGTAAAATGCTGGTGTTGACTGCAATGCCCTGTAAATAGGATATGCAATATATATATATATATATATATATATATATATATATATATATATATATATATATATATATATATATATATATATATATATATATATATATCCACGAGTCAACTTACGTCTTAAAAAGACAGTCTCCTTACCTCCGCAAAAATAATAATTTGAAAAGCTGAGACTTGTTGATTCGTAAACAATGGAGGGATCTCGGTAATCGGTTTCTGTTTTAATGCGATCTTGAAATAATCGGGAAATTTAACGTAATGAGTACTCTAAACCTCATTAAAACGGAGAAGCAATAACAAAAAAAAAAAACGTAAGTTACTGCAAATAAAATCTCTGGTAAAATATGGCAACCTAAATCATAGAGGCTAGGTAGAAGGAAAAGAACCGTATATTATGGAGGGAAAATAATATCAAGTAATCGGTTCTTGTATTAACGCGATCTTGAAATAATCGGGGGATTAAACGTCACGAGTACGCTTAATATACCGATCATGTTTTGTGTGGTCCTGAAGCCAATTTGACAATGTCTTCATCCCCCCCCCCCCTGGAAACCCTCAAATTCCCCCCTGGTGGGGGTGGGGGAGAATACCCCACCGGTTGAGAACCACTGTTGTAGACTGTCTTCACTTAACTATTCTTGTAGATTGTCTTCTACTTGATATTCTTGTAGATGGTCTTCTCCTTGATATTCTTGTAGATTGTCTTCACTTTGCCATTCTTGTAGATTGTCTTCACTTTACTATTCTTGTAGATTGTCTTCACTTTACTATTCTTGTAGATTGTCTTCACTTTACTATTCTTGTAGATTGTCTTCACTTTACTATTCTTGTAGATTGTCTTCACTTTACTATTCTTGTAGATTGTCTTCTCCTTGATATTCTTGTAGATTGTCTTCACTTTACTATTCTTGTAGATTGTCTTCACTTTACTATTCTTGTAGATTGTCTTCTCCTTGATATTCTTGTAGATTGTCTTCACTTTACTATTCTTGTAGATTGTCTTCACTTTACTATTCTTGTAGATTGTCTTCTCCTTGATATTCTTGTAGATTGTCTTCACTTTACTATTCTTGTAGATTGTCTTCACTTTACTATTCTTGTAGATTGTCTTCTCCTTGATATTCTTGTAGATTGTCTTCACTTTACTATTCTTGTAGATTGTCTTCACTTTACTATTCTTGTAGATTGTCTTCACTTTACTATTCTTGTAGATTGTCTTCTCCTTGATATTCTTGTAGATTGTCTTCACTTTACTATTCTTGTAGATTGTCTTCACTTAACTATTCTTGTAGATTGTCTTCTACTTGATATTCTTGTAGATGGTCTTCTCCTTGATATTCTTGTAGATTGTCTTCACTTTGCCATTCTTGTAGATTGTCTTCACTTTACTATTCTTGTAGATTGTCTTCACTTTACTATTCTTGTAGATTGTCTTCTCCTTGATATTCTTGTAGATTGTCTTCACTTTACTATTCTTGTAGATTGTCTTCACTTTACTATTCTTGTAGATTGTCTTCTCCTTGATATTCTTGTAGATTGTCTTCACTTTACTATTCTTGTAGATTGTCTTCACTTTACTATTCTTGTAGATTGTCTTCACTTTACTATTCTTGTAGATTGTCTTCACTTTACTATTCTTGTAGATTGTCTTCACTTTACTATTCTTGTAGATTGTCTTCTCCTTGAAATTCTTGTAGATTGTCTTCACTTTACTATTCTTGTAGATTGTCTTCACTTTACTATTCTTGTAGATTGTCTTCACTTTGCTATTCTTGTAGATTGTCTTCACTTTGCTATTCTTGTAGATTGTCTTCACTTTACTATTCTTGTAGATTGTCTTCATTTTACTATTCTTGTAGATTGCCTTCACTTTACTATTCTTGTAGATTGTCTTCACTTTACTATTCTTGTAGATTGTCTTCACTTTACTATTCTTGTAGATTGTCTTCACTTTACTATTCTTGTAGATTGTCTTCACTTTACTATTCTTGTGATTGTCTTCACTTTACTATTCTTGTAGATTGTCTTCACTTTACTATTCTTGTAGATTGTCTTCACTTTACTATTCTTGTAGATTGTCTTCACTTTACTATTCTTTAAGATTGTTTTCTCCTTACTATTCTTGTAGATTGCCTTCTCCTTGCAATTCTTGTAGATCTTCTCTTTGCTATTCTTCTAG
>JACEFZ010008344.1:0-26429 GCA_014155875.1 Cepaea nemoralis
AACAACAGTCGTAAAAAAGAGTTTATTTCAGCTTGATGACAACTTATACAACCTTCATACAACATGGCGTCTTCTCTCCTTCAGGCCCAGATGTTGACTGCCTCCTAACAACCAACTACGTCACGACTTGAGCCTCTTTCTTCCCATTCCATCCTGATGCTCAAGCGTGCTGTAGCTTTGCCCACCTAACATACACATACTGCTACACATGTCACAAATCACACAAAGAGAGCACTATAACACAACCATGTCACAAGTCACACAAAGAGAGTACTATAACACAACCATGTCACAAGTCACACAAACAGAGCACTATAACACAACCATGTCACATGTCACACAAACAGAGCACTATAACACAACCATGTCACAAGTCACACAAAGAGAGCACTATAACACCACTATGTCACAAGTCACACAAAGAGAGCACTATAACACAACCATGTCACAAGTCACACAAACAGAGCACTATAACACAACCATGTCACATGTCACACAAACAGAGCACTATAACACAACCATATCACAGTTGACACACAGAGAGGACTATAACACAACCATATCACAGTTGACACACAGAGAGCACTATAATGCTTGAGGCTAACTGGCCTGCGATGCCATCCACTCACACTGGTCTGACACTGATCATCTCCTGGGAGCAGCTCTTCGTTTTGCTGCACGTCCAGCGATCGTGCCCCAGTTGACTAACGTTGTAAAGATTACCATGTTCACATCGCACATGTGAAGCTCTAGCACTGGTTTCGCTAGTCCCACTCAGATAGACAAGTATTGAGAAATGTGTCTGCACTAGTCCCACTCAGAGAAACGAGTATAGTGTTGAGAAATGTGTCTGCGCTTGTCCCACTCCGAGCGACGAATATAGCATTGAAGAATGTGTCTACGCTAGTTCCACTCAGAGAGACGAGTATTGAGACATGTGCCTGTGCTAGTCCCACTCCGATAGACGAGTATTGAGACATGTGTCTGCGCTAGTCCCACTCAGAGAGACTAGTATTGAGACGTGTCTGCACTAGTCCCACTCAGATAGACGACTATTGAGACATGCGCCTGTGCTAGTCCCACTCAAATAGATGAGCATTGAGACATGTGTCTGCTCTAGTCCCACTCAGAGAGACGAGTATTGAGACATGTGCCTGTGCTAGTCCCACTCAGATAGACGAGTATTGAGACATGTGTCTGCGCTAGTCCCACTCCGATAGACGAGTATTGAGAAATGCGTCTGCACAAGTCCAACTCAGAGAGACGAGTATAGTATTAAGAAATATGTTTGCGCTAGTTACACTCCCATAGACCCAAACCCCGTTCAACGCTCAGCGGACCTGAACGCCGAGGGACCACGCTCCAGAACAAACATCCTGTTCGTCCTGATTTATAGTCAAACAACCCAGCAACAGATACCAACACCTACTATAGAAAGAAAGAAACTGAAACAAATGAACAACTTACGAGGGCAGCTAGTTGTCATGAAAAACGACAATATCATGATGCATTTCCCAACAGCACTAGTGGTTGAGTTCAGTGTAAAGAAAATGCCAGCAAGACAGCCGGTTTGGTCATGTAATAAGATTATCACAATTCGTTGCCCTTCTAAGAGATCTAGCGCTGAAAAGCGGGAGGACATGTTTAAAGTGGACCACACAAACGAAAGATGAGCTAAACAACTGAGTCTGTGAAACCATCGTGTCAAACTTAGATCCAGGTGTAATATTAGCTGTTAAAAATATCAGCTTTTTAAGTTATCAGCTTTTAAAAATATCAGCTTAGGAATAACTGGGATAGAGAGGGTTACATTAACAGCTGCTTGGTTCAAACTAAGGTATTACCCTGGCTAGCTCAGAATTACTAGGTCAGCCTTCAACCTATGCAGACCTGGTTTCGATTCGCGGTGCTACTTTGTGGAGTAGAACAAATACCTGAAGGATGGTCCTGTTCACCTGATCCTGGTGTAGTAAATCAGCCGTCTAGTCGCCTCGGATACGGGCGAAAAGTTGGAAGTACCCGTGTACACGTTAAAATTCCATTTGCAGATTAAAAATCAAAAAGAGTAGGCCAAATAGACAGCTGCCCATTCTGAGTAAACAATTAGTACAACTTACCCACAAATTAAAATTCATGACATTTGTGATTCTGCGATGCACACATTCTAATCCTCATCGGTGCTACCGAGTTCGTGCAGCGTACCAAGATCCTCCTTGTGTGATGTATGTGCGGAGACTGGGGTACTTATGATGATGTCTGTGTGCAATGATAGGAATCCTTGACCCAACAACAAGTTAATAACACACACATCACATTTGTAAGCTCAGAACCAAATTAACATCACAAACACCAGCAATTGTATTATCTCTATGGGTGTATTCTGTGAGGGCAATGTCCAGCGGTCAGCAACAAACATCAAGCAATCGTATTATCTCTATGGGTGTATTCTGTGGGAGCCATGTCCAGTGATCAGCAACGACTCTGCACGCTAACACAAGGATGGTTTCCGCAGAGACATAACCACACCTGGCCGGACTGATGCTGTTCCCTGACTGCTCGTTATTTTATCAGCTTTGATGGGGATACGCCGAAACTCCTGCCTCGATCCTGGACCGAGGTCTTGTCTTTTGAAGGTGGGTATAAGATTCTGAAAAGACGAGGGTAGTGGGCATTCTTCAGTTGACCCTCCAGCCAGGAAGCTGCAAGAGGCGATGGGCAAGCGTTGAGAACTCTCATGACTTCATTGATAAGTTCTGTCGTTTCATGTCGGAGTTGTCAGTCTTACATTTGATGTCTATGAACACTAGTATAATTATCATCATCATCAAATGCCTTGCCGGCTGGTGTGGCGATCATGCTTTTCCACAAATTGAGATTTCCGACGGCATGGATCAATTCGTGTGCAGACTCTCTTCCGTCCCAAGACATAGGACTGTCAAGAATTTTCTCTCGCTGTCTTCCATTATCTACCTTTTCACAGATATTTCCGTTTGTCACAATATTTTTTAAGTTTTTGTCTTCTCATAATGCGGCCAAAAATGTGGACTACCTCTTTCACATGTTTGTGATAAGTTAGTCTTTGCGACATAGCCTCCCTCAAAATTTCCAAATTGCTGATTTCGGGCGTCCAATGAATTTCAGCATTCTTCTATAAAGCCACATCTCCAAGGTTTCTAGGGATATCTTCGTCTGTTTACTAATTGTACATTATTCGCAGCCGTATGTTAAAAGTGGTTCTTTGTAACATTCAAGAACTATTTTTCTAACTTCCAAGGTCAATGACGTATTGTTTAAAAAGATCATGTGATAGAATGCAGTTGTTGCTTGTCCTATTCTGTCCATGAATATATGGCTCCATTATTGTAACATCACAGACATTAGCCGGGCGTGAAAGAGATGAACAATTCTTAAAGACATTGGGGATAAACAGACAATGATGGGACAGTGTAGCATGATGGAACAGAATCCCCATTCCCAGTCCGACACATTTCATAAAGATACTTTAAGTCTTAACGGGGACCATCCCAAATAGAAGGGCTATTATTAGATCGTATGTTCTAGAACGAGTTGGGGGAGGGCAGAGGTATGCGCTTGGTTTTCATTGGCTAATCAGTAATGAGCCCACGCTATTCCTGGGCCATATTTTAAAATCTAATTAGTTGAGCGGGGATTTCACCGGGAGCGGTCGCTAGTGTGATGTGATGACCCAACAATGCCCTTAAAGATCTGATAATATATTGTTCTCTGGACAACAGGTACCACTTTAAAACATACTTTAATGTTGTGGCTAGACCTAGTGAACGAAAGAGAAGAATATAAGAGTATTTTATGAATAAAATGTGAAAGTGGAAAACCTAACTTCTGTGCGCCAGTATTCTGGATACTGCTTCTTCAACCTTGACCTGTCTTTCACGCTGTATACTCCAAGTGCATATCAATCCCTTGTTGTGACTGGTTGCGTATGCTTGATGAATGTATAGTACACTCATGCAAATCCGCAAAACCAAGCCCCTTGTGCATTCTTCATGCCTAGGATGACTTATTCTTAAACCAACTGTACCTTTGCTCTCGCGAGTTAACAAATGGCAGTCTGGATTGGAATGAGTGATGTAAACATGTACAAGAACCTTTGTAAAACGCTGAGAATGTTGGAGTGAGTGAGTTGGTGCTTTGATAAATAGCCTCTCACATCTAGTGGAAGGAAAGATGCTTCAATATCCATATGTAAACAGGTTTTATGTGGCACGCCAGAATTGCTAAGTCCATGTGATGCCTGGTGGCTACATTATGCTCAGGAGAATTAATACCATTTCTCTTTGAAGTATTACACTGTTACCTCTACTGTTGGATGGTTCATATAAACTAGTTCATAAGAGAACCATAGGTGTGTGAACCTGTGTCTTAGTTGGCTGAATATAATGTATGGCTCATGCAAATTTACAAGGACTAAACATGTTTTTCCCATATGTGCTTGGTGCATATGTGAACAATTGTGTATGCAATTGAGCTTCTGTTACCTACTGTAGTAGACATGAAAATTACTCAGTGGGGAAAGAGCACATGATGATGATAAAGATGATGTACCTGTGAGTCAGGTCTGTCTGAGAAAAGGGGTGAGGTCTGGCATTGCTGTGTGAATATGGAATAGGACATTCATGCACCAACATCACAGCCATTGGAATGGATGTCTGGTCTGCTAATTGGGTAAAGAGCACATGATGATGATAAAGATGATGTACCTGTGAGTCAGGTCTGTCTGAGAAAAGGGGTGAGGTCTGGCATTGCTGTGTGAATATGGAATAGGACATTCATGCACCAACATCACAGCCATTGGAATGGATGTCTGGTCTGCTAATTGGGTAAATGCCATTAGTTAATACATAATGCATATTGCGGTTGTAAATGCCTATTTTCCATTTCCCTTCACAATGCCTGCCCCATGTTGCTATGTCACAATGATTGCTGTACTGTGTCTGGTCCTCCTTGTGCCCAGGTTTACTGTGGTTCAAACATGGTGGAACTTAGACCACATAAATGCTTGTAATTGTGTTAAGCTACCCTGTCTCAGCATATGGTCTTGTGATTACCACAGTGCATCACAGTGAAATTCACTACATAATCAACCTTAACCTTCTCCATCTGTGTCTGTTGATGTATAATAACATTATCTGTTAACATATGTAAAGAGATGTTGTGCCATTTTGTATTGACAGAGAACAGGAGGATGGAGGAGAGGCATCCATATATCATCTGGGACAACTAAACAGAGGTCCTAGATACAGAAGTGACTCCCTATCAAAAGGCAGGAGAATCTAAGAAGAATTTTCTCTCAGCTCTTTAACAGCTGAATGCACAAATGGGAGAATAACACAATCTGAAGCACTACCAATGTGGTGAACTGGACAGTGATCTTTGAGTCAATCAAATGTCATCTGAGAACTAAACAACAAGTCTATGGTGGTTACCCTCATTCATAACGTCTGGTGAAATGACTGGGACAATGGATTGTTTGGCTAGGACTTATCTTAGTTAATCTCCAGCCTGGTGCTCACACAGTGTTTTCAGAATGAAGACTTGTATGTAAAGTACGTGAGATAGACTGAGGAGAAGGAAGAAGACTGGGACATATTTGTATCTTAGATCTTCCTCTACAGGAAAAGGAGAGCAAAGTCCTAAGTCTCAACTTCATGAACAGTCAACTCACCAGTGAAAGACAGGGCTGTAGCTTTTCTTCAAACTGTGACAGTAGGGGATAATTAGTCAGACTTGGAAAATCATCATGGGGGAAAACTGCAACCTGAGCTGTCCAACACCCATCATAGGTGCTAAAAGGATTAAACAGACCAGTGGAGCAGAAGGTCCCTATGCTTGCCCCGGGTTATCGCTTACCTGGGTTTTCCCTCATTAACAGTGGAAGAAGAGATAAAAGTCAATGGTGTAGTGGTAATCAGAGAGGAGAGGTGGAGGAAAGTTTATTATTGGGGGGTGGAGTAATGGGGAGGTGTTGTATCTTGTTTATCAACCTGCATGTGTGACATATTTTATGCATTTTCTATGCAATAATTGAAGTGTTGACATGACAGGAGATGAGACAATGGTCATCACTCGACTCACCATCAACTCAATAAATTGTGTATTCCATGAACCAGTGTTTTAAGTACATGTCCCCAGTGAATTTCTTGTACAGTTGCTGTCAAGTGTTGTCTCTGGTGACTGTCTTAAGTGCTGTGGTTGGTTATACATATTGTGAAAAGTCTTGTATAGATGTTGTCAAGTATCTCTTATGATGTAAGTCTTGTACAATGGCTGGTGTACACAATTCCTTGTGAATGTACGTCCCACTTTTGTCAAGAAACTGTCATGTAGATGTCTTGTCCAACAGATGTAATGTACAGTTATTGTTGAAGTTTGTTTGCCTACATATAATTGAGTCCTACAATCCCAAAGAAATGGGACAAACTGATATAGGTCACAAAATGACAAAATATATAGGAGATCTATGTGACGGACGAACAGCACACTGTCAACAGTATAATGAGTGAGAGGGATCCTCAGTTGTACAGGCGCTAATAGTTCAGATCTTCTCTGGCCTTGGGTGAACCAGTTACTTCTTTTATAAATTTCTGTGTAGATACATAGTGGTCTCACAGTGGGGGTTTGAGCCAAAGAAAAAAGGTTCTCCAAAAAGGCTATTGCGGGAATGATTAGCTCATTTGAGTGACCTCTAGACAAAACGTGCTAAATCATATCCTTATCTTGTTATTTATTATTCAAGATATATTTCAAGAGAACACTATTAACTAGGTCCTCTGGCAGCTCAATCAAACATGTCACATAACTGGGGGCTCGTCCGGGATATAGACCCTGGGAAAACCTGGCACATAACTGGGTTGCTCTTTCCGGACTATAAACCCTGGGAAAAAGAACACTCGTCTCGGATTTAAACCCTAGTAATAACCTGCTAGGGGCTCACATACCTGTTGCCCTGATGACGGGATACAAACTTTGGGTATACCCTGCATAAGACTCACTTTTGGGATCTCTATGTTGGTATTAAAATCCGGGGTGACCTCTCGCAAATCAGACCCAATTCTTGAAGGTTTTATGGTGTTGTTTAATGGACCCTGTCTCTTATATGAGGGCAACTGTCCAGACATGTAAACCCACAATAAATCTCTAGAAGGTTTGATTTCATTAATAGTGATAATATTGCATGTATCACTGTTTTAATATAGCAGTTAGGAATTCAATGTAGCAGACTCAAAATGATGTATAAATATCTTATGGGTCAACATAACTGCTTGTATCCATGATATTTATGTTCTCAGTATGAAATGATTATTACCTTGTCAATATTGTTGTATAATTTTGTGCATGCTGGTTATTCAATATATGTATCCAAAAATTAATTAACCAGAGAACACAAATTATTTTAATATAACTGAGACAGCTATTACAGGGGGAAATTCATTTTTGTCCCTGAAATTAGGACACTTGATCCAGTAAATTAATATGGGGCCTACTCCATCTCCAAAATTAATTGCTGGCATGGGAGAGAGAGGGGGAATATTGTTGTAACTACAACATTTTTAATGTCACCACATCACATAAAATAACAACTCCCTATATTCTCTTCTCCCATAACATGCTTGCAACACTGAGAGTAGAGAGTGTGAACCCTGATGGAAAATTTGGGCAACCATTAAGACACTTCACTAATAATCTCTCTCGGTGATAGTCAGTATTCGTACCGGCTAATGTCCAGTGTCGATTCGACGTTGGATTTATTCTTCAGTTGTGTAATCTTGTCGGTAGCCCTGATCAAGCTGCTGAGAAAGTGAACACAACTGAAATCTCCAGGAGAAACATCCTTATCAACTAAGTCATTTGCCATTCCTGAAGTGGTGGTATTATTAAGCGTACTTGATACGTGATGGACGAGATGAAGGGAAAATTCTACCTGATGTTATGGGCGGTCATACAAAACCGACCACAGTCTGGTGTCTATAAGACATTAGTCTATTGTTCGATGGTGTAATCTCTCTGGTGTACTAGGATCCACGTCGCCAGGAGTTAACTCATTGAATCTCCAGGAAAGCCATCAAAATAACTGGACCCCTAGCCATTTATATGGAAGTGGAGAGCGTACGCAAAGTATGTGTCCAGGAAACGATGGATAACCAACCTGATGTCATTGGCGTATCATACGACGAGGAGCATAACGTGGAAAACCTGAAAAATTTCATGAAGAGATAAAACAGGATCCGTCTCCGATGTCGGCCGTCAATTCATCCTCAGTTGAGAAAGCATTTCTGCCTGCAAAATGGTGGAGATTAAAGGACGGACAAAGTTAGTGTAACTAATGTCTTCCTCCTTTTTCATTCTCAATTGGGAAGACCTTTCTGCCTGAAAAATGGTAGGAATGTAATAAGGATTGCTGTTCTTAAACAGTTAACTCTTATATGGTAGAGATCACTGCAACTCCAGCAGTTGACACTCTATACACAATGCCTGCGAAAGTGGACTAACGAAAGATCAGTTTTAAACAGCTGACTCCTTTCAAGATAAAGATCCCTGCAAGTCAGCAGACGACTCTTTATATAATAAGAACCATGCATTGAGCAGTGGGATCTTATATTATTACTGAGATGCGAGGTATATTTACAAGACCTGGCCAGGCCTATCCTCAAAGTCAGTAAAAATTGGCTTCCAAAATTCCAGTCAATATTGGTAACTAAGAAGCTAACCCACATAATCACAAACCTTCAAAGGTAGCTGTGATAATGACGAACTTCTCTGTGCTGAGAGGATTCGCCCAATTCGCCATAAGTAAACGTTTTGCTCATGTGGGAGAGAAAGAACGGATACTTGCCAGTCACTCAAAAGCACTTAGCTAAAGCATGGCTAAAGACAACTAATTGGAACCTCCACCCGGAATTCTATATTAGTAGTAGTAGATGTTAGTCTAACTGCATCTACAAACTCAGTTGCGGCGTTGGAAACAGCTTAATTAGCAACTAAGGAGAGAAAATGCTGTCACTTCTCACAACACATCAAAATAGAGGCATAACGGAAGGAGAGAATCTCAACCGACAAGCACCTCTAAATCTATGGTAAGACTACAGAAATAAGTCAAGGAAATATAATGGGAAATTGCTACCATCTGCAAACACAAGAGGCTTATTGGAAAGTGTCACAGCCTCACATTATACGGTAAACCAACATAAGTTAATAGACACTAGCGAAGGGCTACAACTCCCGCCCATGGGAAAGAAGTAAGACCCTCGAAGGCCAGAGTAATCCAGAGCCTTCTCGAAGGACTGGTCAGTGAGTCCACTGTCCGTGGACACTGATGTGGCCCGCCTATTGCGGGGTCCACGAGGAACTCGGACAGAGTTACCACCCGTGTCGGATTGCGACACGTGTGAACCGGCAGAGACAGACGAGACATCGGAGAGGCAACAGGGCCTCCCTTAGAGGGACTTAATAGTTCAGACCCATGTGTATTTAGGGTCATAGACATATGCTAGATAGTTTGCTTAGAATGTTTGTTATAATCATGTGTGATGTTAAACCTCTGTGATATGCAACTTATTAGTGCGGGCTTGTTAAACCCACTGCGCCAACGCACTGTATACCTAAATACAATAAATATTGTTATATTATATTTAACGGAGTTATTGTTGCCTGTTTGAGCCCGAGACCAGATCCTCTAGAGATCCAACACGCTGACAGGCTTTTTGGGGGCTAATCTCCGGTTTTGGCACAAGCTTTACGTTCAGACGGCTATTGATTGCCAAGTAAAAAATTAAGTAAATGATATCAAATTGATTTCTGAACAAGTTTAATTACTTTGCAGCTATCTAGTAATGAACCAGTATTAGTATTAGTCCCTCTGCAGATAATCTCTCAATGATGTTAACACTATAAATTTTGACATGACTGTGACATATGACTGTTACTAATGTTTTCTCATTCTACGAGCAGATTGTTCCGCGAATTGTGGTGTATGTAACCTATGTAACCTATCCAACAGTGGCGAGAGATCAAGACAACATTCGCAAGTTCAGGGAATATAAGATAAGTTTCATATCATGCCCATTGCAACCCTAAGCGGTACTTATCACCATCCATCCATGTAACATTTTTGCATTGCATTGATTTGTATGTATATTCATAACTTTGTAACCAATGTAACTTTGCATTTGTATTTGCTCATGTAAACAATAAGGGAGATAACTAAATTTTCTACTCCCCAACATTTTTCTAAGGGATTTAACTTCAGTAAAATTACCAACAAGTACAAGACAAGATGTCTACGTTAGAAAAATGTATTGAGTTAGGTATGAAATTAGGTTATAAAGAAGAGAAACTATCAGAATGGGCACAGAAGACACACGCAGAGAACATTGCCCGTGAAGAAAGAGCGATAGAACGGGAAGAAAAGAAGATGCAAATTGAGGCAGAAGAAAAGAAAATGCAATTGCAGGCAGAAGAAAAGAAGATGCAATTGCAGGCTCAAGAGAAACAAATGGAGCTTGAGGCGGCAGCCAAACTAGCCCAATTGAATGCCGATACACAAATAAGACTAAAGCAGATGGAAATCGATTCCAACGTAGAAATATCTGTAAATAAACTGAGAAGCAAGGAGGAGGAACAAAAATATAACAAGTATAAAGGCCTCGTCAAAGCATTTTGCTCAGGAGACTCTATCAGTGCACACCTGGAAAATTTTGAGTGTCTAATGTTCTACCATAAGATCGTAAAATCAGATTGGTCAGTTATTTTAATGAGAAACTTAGCTCTGGAACCCTTAAAAGTAATAGAGACAGTTCCGCAGGAAATGAGAAAAGATTATGATTATTTAAAGCAACGCATTCTCCAACATTTCTCATTAGATACAGCAGGTTACCAACAACAGTTCGCAAAATTATCCCCACAACCTAACCAAACCTTCATAGACTACGTGTCTACAGTTCAGGATGTTTGCACAAAGTGGATTAACTCAGCTAAAACTAACAACAACCATGACAAACTAAAGAACTCATTATTATTGACAAAATAGTTAGTACAATCCCAACACCTTTTGCTTAGTTTTTGAAACAAATGGACTGTAAAAGTATACAAGAAGTAGAGACAAAGGGGAACGCATTTTTCACAGCGAACCGAGATATTTTCCAATTAAACCTAAGTCAAAACGAAACAGCAGCAGTTGTAAACACTAGATACTCGAAACCAAATGAAAGCAAGTTTAAACCACGCTCAAATGTCAGGAAGCCAGTTAAGTGTCAGTATTGTCATTTGACACACGAAGAGTACTCGATGTGCGATAAATCACCCAATTATCCACATCATCTCCAAATGATCGTGGAGAAGCAAAAGAACAAGAGAAATGCGTATCAGAGAGCGGTCAAATGCTATTTTTGCAGCAGCTTTGGGCACTATTCTCGTTTTTGTGAAGGGCGAAAGATAATGAAACAGGCCAATGCTGCACTAGTTGAAACTTCCTCAAATGAGGATATTGAACTACTGAATGAGTGTGACAATCAGAATGAAAGTTTGAGTGAGCTAGGAAATGCAGTGCACATCATTGACACCATTACAGACAATAAATGTAACACCTGTAGGAAATTCCAACTTGACACAACATTGCTATGCGGCCACACGATCCCTATTTCTAATGAAATGGCCAACGCTGCCTTAACATCTACAGGCAAGCTAAATTTCTCAACAGGGTTTGTAAATAACAAAAAGTGCACATTAATTCGTTATTCCGGCGCAAAGCTTTGTGGAATTAAGAAAACATTAATCAACGACAAACACTACACACACAAACACGTAACTTGTCGCACATTCTCAGGCACCATCGAAAAATACCCCCTTGCTCTTGTCGAAATTCGAACACAGTTCATATCAGGACTAGTATTGTGTGCAGTACTAGAAAATCCTGTCGCTGAAATTATACTTGGGAACCTGCCTAACATACGATCTTGCTCTGAAAAGGAAATCAGAGATTGGGAGCAGAAAAACGGTATCCAGAACCCAAACAGCGATTCTAAAGAGAAACACCACTCGTGCTTGTCTCAAACTGCCAAAAGCACAAGGGAGACAACCAATGAAGTAATTCAGAAAGAATTCACCGAGGTGCATAATGCAGGGGCGGGTGAATCTGTCAGTGATACGACCAACTTAAAACCTCGAATTGAGGATGCCAGCGATCCACAAATTACCAAGCCTGTAGATGTGCAACAACACACACAACACACGAATGCAATAACACGACAGACAACTCACAAAACCCACACCGACCAACTGCAGGAGTCACTAGAAATTGTATCACCAAACACTACCATCACTGTATTAAAACCAGATCAGGATATTTTATTATTGCTACCTGACAAGAGAGATTTACTATCAACCTCTTGGCAGGGACCGTTTAAAATTGTTAGAAGAATTTCGGAAGTTGATTACGAAATTTCTTTGAATGGAAAGTTGAAAATATTCCATGTAAATATGTTAAAACCATACTATGCTAGAGAGGACAGTGACACGAGTAAGCAGACGCAGCTAACTGAGGACAGAAACGAAACGACAATTACCCAACTGAATGACACCTCGACAAACGAAGCATCGTTAACGACGCACTCTTACGACAACAAAGACGACGAAGACATATTTACATTACCATCAATATGGAATAAGGACAACCAATGTGACGACATATTGACAGCGATTAATCTCGACGACGACGACAATGACATTGAGGACAATTTACAAACAGTAGCATCTGTAATAAATCAGACAGACGTAGACAATACTGAAATTCCAGTACCGATTATGAATGATGACGGTAGTATAAAGGACATACAAATCTCTGACACTTTGACACAACAGCAGCGACAAGACATTTTGTCTCTCCTAAACGATTATAAATCTATCTTCTCTAACAAACCTGGACGGACTGACAAAATAACACATTCAATTGTGTTGACAGATCTGACACCGGTCAAATGTAGACCATATTCTATTCCTCTACATTGTAGAGCAAATTTAGACAAAGAAATTTTGGATTTAGAGAAAAATAGAATAATTCAGAAATCTATGTCTCAATATTCTTCACCGATTGTCCTGGTGAAAAAGAAGGACCAAACGATTCGTTTGTGCATAGACTATAGAAGATTAAATACAATAACCACAACAGATGCGGAGCCAATGAACAGCTGTGAAGACCTCATTTTGAATATGTCTCAATCATCCTTATTTTCAAAGGTTGATTTAGCGAAAGGTTATTGGCAAGTACCACTACACCCTTCTTCTAGACATATAAAAGCATTCGCAACACCTCTTGGTTTGTACGAATGGAGATATCTTCCATTTGGTCTCAAGAACGCTCCCGCCACATTTTTTAGGTTAACTAGGTTGCTATTGCACGGAATTAAAGACGTGCAGGCTTATATTGATGATATATGCATTCATTCTTCTAATATGACTTCTCACTTACTTACACTCCAACAAGTCTTCAACCAAATCTTTCTTTTTGGACTTACTATCAAACCTTCCAAGGTTGAAATAGGCTATAAACAAATAGACTTCCTTGGTCATAGAATTTCTGAAGGCAGACTGTTGACAGATGATAAAATTGTTTCGAAAATTCGTAAGCTAGAAGTTCCTACTACAAAGAAACAAATTAGAAGTTTATTAGGTCTTATAAACTATTATGCTAAGTTTATACCAAACTGGGCAGAACTTACATCAGTTTTTTCTAATATGTTGACAAAAGGTCATCCAGAAAATTTTTGTAAAAGTACCCGCTTAGAGGATGCAATATGCAGATTGAAATGCATTTTTTCTAATCCACCAATATTACGATTACCAAACATAGATTTACCCTTTATTTTGACCACAGATTCGAGTGCTATCGCAATTGGAGGATGTTTAATGCAAGAAGTGGAAGGAGTGAGACACCCAATTCTCTACGTAAGCCGTAAGCTGAAGAAGGCAGAGATCCATTATTCTACGGTGGAATTGGAGGCATTAAGTCTATTATTTTGTATGCTCAGATTATCTAAGTTCCTCTTGGGATCCCATTTTGTTGTACTCACCGATAATTCGCCATTGTTGGTGCTTAAGCAAGGTGTTCCGAAGAACCATCGTTTGCAAAGATGGTGTCTTCTTCTCCAAGATTTAGACTTCGAAATCCGCCATATCAGAGGCACTGATAACATTATAGCTGATATTTTATCTCGGCAAACGAATGCGCCAGCAGAATAACATTTGGCACATCGACCATTCGCCATACCAGAAACTGTGATATTTTATTCTGTGGCATAGAACAGTGTAACTCTACACCTGCTAGAGAACTTTCATTTAAAAGTAATAACACCCCAGTGAATAGGTTACGTATAACACCCACAAACGTGAAACTTTGAGAACTATACTACAAATTACCAAAGCTCTAGGAACAATCCGAGCGAGAGACATTATCTGTGAAATAATTTCAACCAGTGAACTGACATTGATCATGAAAGCATTAAGAACACTTTATACTCGATATTGAGAACATTCCATACCTGCTGTTGCTAAGAGACTTTGCAAACAGCCGAAACAGAACTACGTCGACTACAACACTCAAGAGACAGCCATACTAACTGTTAACATTCATGGCACGACACGCTAACAACAGGAGGACAACGCGCACATCATCGTTGGATTTAGTTACTTAGTTAATTAATTAATTTAGTATTGAATATGTATTATATTTGTATTGAATTATGTATATAAAATATGTTAACCTGTAATTTGTACATTTTCTACCATAATATTACAGGTATTTCCATTCATAGGCGAAATAATCTTCCTATGCAATTTTCTCTATGTAAATTATAAACCATTTTTGAGTCATCGTACAAAAAGTACGTATTATCTTAAAGGGAACAAATCGCCTATTCCGTTTTTTCTAAGGGCAATAACACTTACCTCAACTTTACTTATATATTTTAACCAAATACTATTTTGAATGAAAGATGTGTGAATGACAGGGTGAATGAATTAAATGAGAGAGCGATAAACTGAGCGGACAAATTGTACGCAAAACGTATTTATTTTAATTTGTCTGCGTCTTTCATGTAAATTGTATTACTTGTCTAAATTGTTGATACATGTTTAGTAGTTAGTTTAGTACTCTTAGTTTAGGATTTAGGATACTACATCTAAGCACCACTGCTTGGAATTCCTGATCATGCATTACACACATTGGGGTAATTCATGATTAAGGATATCCCAACTCGTGACGCTTGGAGATAGGCCACACATTCAGCACACACTTTACACAAAACTCAAAACTGAACACTATCAATTAAAATGCAGTCACTTTATTAGAAGCAGCAATTTATTAGTCAACACACTAACAAGCCAACAGGGACACATGTAGTCAGATGGGATAAAATAACAGCGTAACTACATATTCAGCATTATACAACATACGAGAGTAAAAGTGTATTGAAATGCACACACAGAACAAGATTTGAAGGTGTACTTAATTAGCCAAGACTTTTGTCTTGTTAATCCTCTCTAATACAGAGGTTAATTATCTTGGTATCAGTAGGATACTTTGAGAAGGACGGGTTGTAGAAACAACTAGTAAACGTCACGTAACTTCGGTCAGATAAGCATTTTTAAGGACACAGGAGAGAGAGACCTCTTCAGCAAATCAGAGAAGTGGTGTATGGGAGAATACATGAGTGTTGATGCCAATATGTAGGTTACCAAGTTACTGTCCACCAAACTACAAACACCGACTTTATGTGATTCTGTGACAGAATTAGTACAGAACTAATTACCTTATAACAACCCATCAAATCAGGGGAGAGGGGGACTCCTGTCACAGCCTCACATTATACGGTAAACCAACATAAGTTAATAGACACTAGCGAAGGGCTACAACTCCCGCCCAAGGGAAAGAAGTAAGACCCTCGAAGGCCAGAGTAATCCAGAGCCTTCTCGAAGGACTGGTCAGTGAGTCCACTGTCCCGTGGACACTGATGTGGCCCGCCTATTGCGGGGTCCACGAGGAACTCGGACAGAGTTACCACCCGTGTCGGATTGCGACACGTGTGAACCGGCAGAGACAGACGGGACATCGGAGAGGCAACAGGGCCTCCCTTAGAGGGACTTAATAGTTCAGACCCATGTGTATTTAGGGTCATAGACATATGCTAGATAGTTTGCTTAGAATGTTTGTTATAATCATGTGTGATGTTAAACCTCTGTGATATGCAACTTATTAGTGCGGGCTTGTTAAACCCACTGCGCCAACGCACTGTATACCTAAATACAATAAATATTGTTATATTATATTTAACGGAGTTATTGTTGCCTGTTTGAGCCCGAGACCAGATCCCCTAGAGATCCAACACGCTGACAGAAAGGTAGACCCTGTGTCCAACGCTAACCAAATTTACAATAGTAGATTTTAGCCTTGACAAGTTTGGCAGCGGCTGCTATACAGTTCACCCGGAAGTGATTGTCTTTGCTCCGGTGATGATCAAAAATTTTAACCCAGTTCCAAATGCCAAGATTACTGTTGGAGAAAGTGTTCAGTTAAATACACTCTCGCAGGATTATCATTTTCCAGTGGCGAAGGGAAGAATGAAGCTCTGATAAGGTGAAAGGTTGAGAGATACATGGAATGCAACCATTCTCTCTAAACCTCATCCGGAAGTTGGCTTAATTGCAAAGCCATTACTTCACATAATGAATCTCTATGGTCCATTCATACATTACGAAATGGTGTGACTCAGAGAGATCATTTATCACAACAGGAAATATAGCAAGGATGTCAGCAGTGGAACACTGTCAGAGGTAAATAGTAGAGCAGTTCACAGATGAGTGGAGTCAGGACTCCTGATACTCCCAGTGACTTAAAGGAACTTAATGCAGGGCTAACTTCATGGTCGTTGCGTTTGCCACCAAATTCATCAACAGATGCAATGTTGGGGCAGATGTTTTTTCTAAGGAGAAAAATCACTTAGTTCCAAAATGTACTACTCTAGTAGGGTAAAGGGAGACAGGGAGTAATTGACAAAACCACCTGAGGGATCTGGGAACTGTGGATTCTGCGATCATCTGTCATACCTATGAAAGATCTAAGAGAGGGGCCATGTAGCATGATGGAACAGAATCCCCATTCCCAGTCCGACACATTTCATAAAGATACTTTAAGTCTTAACGGGGACCATCCCAAATAGAAGGGCTATTATTAGATCGTATGTTCTAGAACTAGTTGGGGGAGGGCAGAGGTATGCGCTTGGTTTTCATTGGCTAATCAGTAATGAGCCCACGCTATTCCTGGGCCATATTTTAAAATCTAATTAGTTGAGCGGGGATTTCACCGGGAGCGGTCGCTAGTGTGATGTGATGACCCAACAATGCCCTTAAAGATCTGATAATATATTGTTCTCTGGATAACAGGTACCACTTTAAAACATACTTTAATGTTGTGGCTAGACCTAGTGAACGAAAGAGAAGAATATAAGAGTATTTTATGAATAAAATGTGAAAGTGGAAAACCTAACTTCTGTGCGCCAGTATTCTGGATACTGCTTCTTCAACCTTGACCTATCTTTCACGCTGTATACTCCAAGTGCATATCAATCCCTTGTTGTGACTGGTTGCGTATGCTTGATGAATGTATAGCGCACTCATGCAATTCCTCAAAACCAAACCCCTTGTGCATTCTTCATGCCTAGGATGACTTATTCTTAAACCAACTGTACCTTTGCTCTCGCGAGTTAACAAATGGCAGTCTGGATTGGAATGAGTGATGTAAACATGTACAAGTTCCTTTGTAAAACGCTGAGAATGTTGGAGTGAGTGAGTTGGTGCTTTGATAAATAGCCTCTCACATCTAGTGGAAGGAAAGATGCTTCAATATCCATATGTAAACAGGTTGTATGTGGCACGCCAGAATTGCTAAGTTCATGTGATGCCTGGTGGCTACATTATGCTCAGGAGAATTAATACCATTTCTCTTTGAAGTATTACACTGTTACCTCTACTGTTGGATGGTTCATATAAACTAGTTCATAAGAGAACCATAGGTGTGTGAACCTGTGTCTTAGTTGGCTGAATATAATGTATGGCTCATGCAAATTTACAAGGACTAAACATGTTTTTCCCATATGTGCTTGGTGCATATGTGAACAATTGTGTATGCAATTGAGCTTCTGTTACCTGCTGTAGTAGACATGAAAATTACTCAGTGGGGAAAGAGCACATGATGATGATAAAGATGATGTACCTGTGAGTCAGGTCTGTCTGAGAAAAGGGGTGAGGTCTGGCATTGCTGTGTGAATATGGAATAGGACATTCATGCACCAACATCACAGCCATTGGAATGGATGTCTGGTCTGCTAATTGGGTAAATGCCATTAGTTAATACATAATGCATATTGCGGTTGTAAATGCCTATTTTCCATTTCCCTTCACAATGCCTGTCCCATGTTGCTATGTCACAATGATTGCTGTACTGTGTCTGGTCCTCCTTGTGCCCAGGTTTACTGTGGTTCAAACATGGTGGAACTTAGACCACATAAATGCTTGTAATTGTGTTAAGATACTCTGTCTCAGCATATGGTCTTGTGATTACCACAGTGCATCACAGTGAAATTCACTACATAATCAACCTTAACCTTCCCCATCTCCATCTGTGTCTGTTGATGTATAATAACATTATCTGCTAACATATGTAAAGAGATGTTGTGCCATTTTGTATTGACAGAGAACAGGAGGATGGAGGAGAGGCATCCATATATCATCTGGGACAACTAAACAGAGGTCCTAGATCCAGAAGTGACTCCCTATCAAAAGGCAGGAGAATCTAAGAAGAATTTTCTCTCAGCTCTTTAACAGCTGAATGCACAAATGGGAGAATAACACAATCTGAAGCACTACCAATGTGGTGAACTGGACAGTGATCTTTGAGTCAATCAAATGTCATCTGAGAACTAAACAACAAGTCTATGGTGGTTACCCTCATTCAGAACGTCTGGTGAAATGACTGGGACAATGGATTGTTTGGCTAGGACTTATCTTAGTTAATCTCCAGCCTGGTTCTCACACAGTGTTTTCAAAATGAAGACTTGTATGTAAAGTACGTGAGATAGACTGAGGAGAAGGAAGAAGACTGGGACATATTTGTATCTTAGATCTTCCTCTACAGGAAAAGGAGAGCAAAGTCCTAAGTCTCAACTTCATGAACAGTCAACTCACCAGTGAAAGACAGGGCTGTAGCTTTTCTTCAAACTGTGACAGTAGGGGATAATTAGTCAGACTTGGAAAATCATCATGGGGGAAAACTGCAACCTGAGCTGTCCAACACCCATCATAGGTGCTAAAAGGATTAAACAGACCAGTGGAGCAGAAGGTCCCTATGCTTGCCCCAGGTTATCGCTTACCTGGGTTTTCCCTCATTAACAGTGGAAGAAGAGATAAAAGTCAATGGTGTAGTGGTAATTAGAGAGGAGAGGTGGAGGAAAGTTTATTATTGGGGGGTGGAGTAATGGGGAGGTGTTGTATCTTGTTTATCAACCTGCATGTGTGACATATTTTATGCATTTTCTATGCAATAATTGAAGTGTTGACATGACAGGAGATGAGACAATGGTCATCACTCGACTCACCATCAACTCAATAAATTGTGTATTCCATGAACCAGTGTTTTAAGTACATGTCCCCAGTGAATGTCTTGTACAGTTGCTGTCAAGTGTTGTATCTGTGACTGTCTTAAGTGCTGTGGTTGGTTATACATATTGTGAAAAGTCTTGTATAGATGTTGTCAAGTATCTCTTATGATGTAAGTCTTGTACAATGGCTGGTGTACACAATTCCTTGTGAATGTACGTCCCACTTTTGTCAAGAAACTGTCGTGTAGATGTCTTGTCCAACAGATGTAATGTACAGTTATTGTTGAAGTTTGTTTGCCTACATATAATTGAGTCCTACAATCCCAAAGAAATGGGACAAACTGATATAGGTCACAAAATGACAAAATATATAGGAGATCTATGTGACGGACGAACAGAACACTGTCAACAGTATAATGAGTGAGAGGGAGCCTCAGTTGTACAGGCGCTAATAGTTCAGATCTTCTCTGGCCTTGGGTGAACCAGTTACTTCTTTTATAAATTTCTGTGTAGATACATAGTGGTCTCACAGTGGGGGTTTGAGCCAAAGAAAAAAGGTTCTCCAAAAAGGCTATTGCGGGAATGATTAGCTCATTTGAGTGACCTCTAGACAAAACGTGCTAAATCATATCCTTATCTTGTTATTTATTATTCAAGATATATTTTCAGAGAACACTATTAACTAGGTCCTCTAGCAACTCAATCAAACATGTCACAGACAGCATATCCAAGAAAAGATTTTGTTAAATTGGCCACAATTTGACTAGCAACTAATTTGATGATCATTACTACACTTTAAACATATTTTTGTGACTGTCCACTATATTATTTTTGGAGAAATAATGTTATTGTTTTCCCTTGTCTTCCACATTACACAAGAGATTTACACATCTGATGATGATTACTATACTTTAAATCTATTTTTGTGACTGTCCATTAGATTATTTGGCGAAATAATGTTATGGTTTTCCCTTGGCTTCCACGATACACAAGAGATTTACACATTATACCTCATCTATTTTAGTTTTTTGCCAGTATTTGCATTTTGTCTGGAAAGCGGCCGAAATTGGTAACTCATATCTCCGAATACTGAAGAAATTTGAAATGGCGCCACATTGCCTTTCTGAGACGATAGTTGCACTTCCACTCTTTCTAAGTTAGACACACTTTCCAGAGTATCACCGTTGTCGTAACTGGGCGAGGTGTCTGTTAGCTAGTACGTACGTGAGACGTTTGCCAGGTCAGTATGTCTGCAGTCAGGACTTGGTCAGATATTACTGAGCCACTATGTGATAATACATGTTACTATCTGCTTTCTGTTAGCGCCAAATGTTGGGCGGCGCTCACAAAACCGGACACTCCACATTGTGCTAACGGTTTCGGACGGAGGAGTGCAATTGGGAGGGTACAAGTCTTATCATGGTGCTAGGAAATGTAACCTAAAAACTAAATGTCATGGCAAGGCAGGCCAGGCCCTAAGCCTTGGTCGGCAAATGGTCTTGGGTTGAAGCTTTGACAGGCGGCCAGTTAGAGCATTGCTTTGCTGACCCTTCAGCTTCTGCAGTTTGTCTTGTTCCAGATGTATTGATGTTAACTTTCCTATAGAGTAAACCAGGCAGGCCAGAAGAGGGATCATGCTGCATGGGTAACGCATGGAATCTACAATTCAGCAAAGACTTTGTGTTATGTAGAAGATATTAGGCCATTTTTAAGCACAATGTAACAAACAATTGTCTGTCAAGAAAGCAAGGTGCCAGTAGAAAGTCTGATGGCGACGTGATGGTAAGTTACTGCTACCAGTAGTAAGTACTGGCGACATAAGATGGTACGCTTACTGCTACCAGTAGTAAGTCTGCCGACATAAGATGGTCAGTTAATGCTACCAGTAGTAAGTCTGCCGACAAAGATGGTCAGTTATGCTAACAGTAGTAAGTCTGGTGGCGACATGTGATGGTTCGTTACTGCTACCAGTAGTAAGTCTGCCGACATAAGATGGCCATTTACTGCTACCAGTAGTAAGTCTGGGTGACATAGATGGTCAAGTTAATGTTACCAGTAGTAAGTCTGGTGGTAACTAAGATGGTCAGTTACTGCTACCAGTATTAAGTCTGGGTGGTGACATAAGATGGTCAGTTACTGTATACCAGTAGTAAGTCTGGTGGTACATAAGATGGTACAGTACTGCTACCAGTAGTAAGTCTGCCGACATATAGATAGTACGTTACTGATTACCAGTAGTAAGTCTGGTGGTGACATAAGATTGTCAGTTACTGTTACCAGTAGTAAGTCTGGGGTGACATAAGATTGTCAGTTTACTGTTACCAGTAGTAGTCTGGTGGGTAACATAAGATGGTCAGTTACTGTACCAGTAGTAAGTCGGTGGTAACATAAGATGGTCAGTTACTGTACCAGTAGTAAGTCTGGTGGTAACATAAGATGGTCAGTTACTGTTACCAGTAGTAAGTCTGGTGGTAACATAAGATGGTCAGTTACTGTTACCAGTAGTAAGTCTGGTGGTAACATAAAATGGTCAGTTACTGTTACCAGTAGTGTTACCAGTAGTAAGTCTGCCGAATAGATGGTCAGTTACTGTTACCAGTAGTAAGTCTGGTGGTGACATAAGATGGTCAGCTACTGGTACCATAGTAAGTCTGGTGGTGACATAAGATGGTCAGTTACTGCTACCCGTAGTAAGTCTGCCGACATAAGATGGTCGTTACTGTTACCAGTAGTAAGTCTGGTGGTGACATAAGATGGTCAGTTACTGTTACCAGTAGTAAGTCTGCCGACATAAGATGGTCAGTTACTGTTACCAGTAGTAAGTCTGGTGGTGACATAAGATGGTCAGTTCTGTTACCAGTAGTAAGTCTGGTGGTGACATAAGATGGTCAGTTACTGTTACCAGTAGTAAGTCTGGTGGTGACATAAGATGGTCAGTTACTGTTACCAGTAGTAAGTCTGGTAGTGACATAAGATGGTCAGTTACTGTTACCAGTAGTAAGTCTGGTGGTGACATAAGATGGTCAGTTACTGTTACCAGTAGTAAGTCTGCCGACATAAGATGGTCAGTTACTGTTACCAGTAGTAAGTCTGGTGGTGACATAAGATGGTCAGTTACTGTTACCAGTAGTAAGTCTGCCGACATAAGATGGTCAGTTACTGTTACCAGTAGTAAGTCTGGTGGTGACATAAGATGGTCAGTTACTGTTACCAGTAGTAAGTCTGGTGGTGACATAAGATGGTCAGTTACTGCTACCAGTAGTAAGTCTGCCGACATAAGATGGTCAGTTACTGTTACCAGTAGTAAGTCTGGTGGTGACATAAGATGGTCAGTTACTGTTACCAGTAGTAAGTCTGCCGACATAAGATGGTCAGTTACTGTTACCAGTAGTAAGTCTGGTGGTGACATAAGATGGTCAGTTACTGTTACCAGTAGTAAGTCTGGTGGTGACATAAGATGGTCAGTTACTGTTACCAGTAGTAAGTCTGGTGGTGACATAAGATGGTCAGTTACTGTTACCAGTAGTAAGTCTGGTGGTGACATAAGATGGTCAGTTACTGTTACCAGTAGTAAGTCTGGTGGTGACATAAGATGGTCAGTTACTGTTACCAGTAGTAAGTCTGGTGGTGACATAAGATGGTCAGTTACTGCTACCAGTAGTAAGTCTGCCGACATAAGATGGTCAGTTACTGCTACCAGTAGTAAGTCTGGTGGTGACATAAGATGGTCAGTTACTGTTACCAGTAGTAAGTCTGCCGACATAAGATGGTCAGTTACTGTTACCAGTAGTAAGTCTGGTGGTAACATAAGATGGTAAGTTACTGCTACCAGTAGTAAGTCTGCCGACATAAGATGATCAGTTACTTTTACCAGTAGTAAGTCTGGTGGTAACATAAGATGGTAAGTTACTGCTACCAGTAGTAAGTCTGCCGACATAAGATGATCAGTTACTGTTACCAGTAGTAAGTCTGGTGGTAACATAAGATGGTAAGTTACTGCTACCAGTAGTAAGTCTGCCGACATAAGATGATCAGTTACTGTTACCAGTAGTAAGTCTGGTGGTCACATAAGATGGTAAGTTACTGCTACCAGTAGTAAGTCTGGTGGTCACATAAGATGGTCAGTTACTGCTACCAGTAGTAAGTCTGGTGGTCACATAAGATGGTCAGTTACTGTTACCAGTAGTAAGTCTGGTGGTGACATAAGATGGTAAGTTACTGCTACCAGTAGTAAGTCTGGTGGTCACATAAGATGGTAAGTTACTGCTACCAGTAGTAAGTCTGCCGACATAAGATAGTAAGTTACTGCTACCAGTAGTAAAGTCTGCCGACATAAGATGGTAAGTTACTGTTACATCCGATGTAGAGTCGTGTGCAGGTGAAGTCTTCTGAACGTCACCGGTTCGAATCTGGTGACCGTCATCCAGTGGATTGACGACTGATGTGGGCGATCATGCTTCTCCTCAAATTACGATCTCCGACGTCATGGATCAATTAGTGAGTTGACTCCCTTCCATGCCATGACACAAGACTGTCAATAATCGTTGAACGCTTTCTTCCTCCATCTCTCTTTCCGCAAATCTTTTGGTTTGTCGCAACGTGTTCCTGTGTGTGTCTTCTCATAACGGGGCCAAAAAATGACGAATGCCTCTTTCTGATGTTTGTGATAAGTTCTCTTTTCGACTCAGCCTCCATCAAAAAGTCCTGATTGCTCGTTTTGGCCGCCCAAGTAATTCTCAGCATTCGTCTATATAATCTGGTTTACTTGTAGCAATACCTGGCATGTATGAATTCTGTAGTTAAAATCTGATGACAAACTCAGGCACTACAAATATGCTATACACATGTAGTAGATTAGTTGGCTGATGCACTTACTCTCAGCTCCCAGGCGCCTGCGATGATCTTTAACTACGGAGCCTTCGAGCACGGCCTGGCAGTTAATCTGTGTGGGCGGTAAAGGAAGTTCCTCCTCCAGGCTGTACACATCGGCGGGACAGTGTGCTCTTGACTGCATCTGCCTACAGACACAAATCCTCGTTGGATGTTACTGAGTCTGACAGCAAACACAAATCCTCGTAGGATGTTACTGAATCTGACAACAGACACACATCCTCGTAGGATGTTACTTAATCTGACAGCAAACACAAATCCTCGTAGGATGTTACTGAATCTGACAACATACACAAATCCTCGTAGGATGTTACTGAATCTGACAGCAAACACAAATCCTCGTAGGATGTTACTGCATCTGACAAAATACACAAATCCTCGTAGGATATTACTGAATCTGACAGCAAACACAACTCCTTGTCGGATGTTACTGAATCTGACAACAGACACACATCCTTTTGCGATGTTACTCATCGTCATCATGTGCCATTACAATAAGCACAGGCGGACATGTTTCGCCATCTCACACGATCACCAGAGTCGTGGATCAACTCAGTGCTTTCGTATCAATTATGCCATGTGGCTAGGATGTCTAAATATTTACTTCTCTGCCGTCCCCTTCTTCTTTTCCCCTCAATCTTACCAGTTGTCACCAAGGTCTCTAGTTAATTTCTTCTCATAACTTGTATATGAATTGACGAAACCTGATTTTCTAGGCGTCTGTAAAGAAAGCAGTTTGCCATTTCTTTCCTTCTTGGCAGTGACCTTACAGGTCGATGACCGCAGCCATTGCTACAAAAAAAGATACTCTGCTCATTGTCGTGAAATTGCAGAACATAACAAACAACTATCCTGTTGGCTGCTCTTCAACTTCATCCACCACCTGCACCCATGGCTTCACGTAACCCTGATCGGGGGCTGAACGGGTACTCCACCTTGGCCCAAGGGTGTCACGTAGGCTAGCGAAGGGAAGGAGGCACCTTACTCTCCTTTGACAGGGGATACCCCTACCCCACCATCCGAACTTGTTACTGCCTCTGGTTAATCAACCCAAAACTGATTAATGATCAAAGAAAGACTGGAACATCTGACAGGACACATGGAAAAAAGAGCCTTAAGACAGCAGAGAGAAAAAAACATATCACACAGGAGGTATCACGCCCCGAAGTATACTAGCACATCAAGTGATAACACCGGGCAGCAGTGTTAGAGACATAAATGAGTATTTGAAACAAGAGTATCCACACCGAACTGATATAAGCATATTGATCACGGGTAGGAACTTTACATTCCCGAGTTTGTTCCATTTTCTCAAAATACGGAAGCCAGGGTCACCAATGGGCATGGAAGTAAACGGGTAAATACTAGAACAAGTAACAAGTTTCTCCCATCTTGGATATATAATAACAAATGATGACAGAAGTAAAACAGAGATAAAACAAGAGAATGGGAATGATCAATAATAATTGCAACAACATGGAATACTATTTTCCTCTAGAGAGATAAAATTACAACAACATGAAATGCCATTTACCTCAGGAGAGATACAATTACAACATGAAACGTCATTTACCCCAGGAGACATAAAATTACAACATGAATCACTCTTTACCTCTTGAGAGATAAAATTACAACAACATGAAATACTATTCACCTCAAGAGAGATAAAATTACAACATGAAACGCTATTTACCTCTAGATAAATAAACAAATTATAAATGAGAAATGTCAAACTGTAAATGTTCAACATTTATATTTGGCGCTTAATCCTAGATAATTAACAAGAAACTAAACACTGAAATGAGGCCCCAAGAATGTGGATATGCAGAAGAATAGTCTGAATTTCACAGAAACATA
>JACEFZ010008345.1:0-28712 GCA_014155875.1 Cepaea nemoralis
CCAGTCCCAGGTAGAACTTTTATTGCGTGGCGTGTGTACAGACAGTCACCGGGTGAACATGTATTGTCGTGGCGGATGGTACAGGCGTCACCAGGTTAAACATGTGTTGTCGTGGCGGTGTTACGGGAGTCACCAGGTAAAACATTTATGTCGTGGCGGATGTGTAAGGCAGTCACCGGGTAGAACTGTATTGCGTGGCGGATGTTACAGGCAGCACCAGGTAGGAAACATGTTTGCGTGGGATTGTACAGGCATCACCGGTAAAACATGTGTTGTCGGGGTGTGTACAGACAGTACCAGGTAGAACATGTTTGCGTGGCGGATGTTACAGGCATCACCGGGTAAAACAGTTTTTGTCGTGGCGGATGGTCACAGTCACCGGTTAGAACATTTTTGTCGTGGCGGATGTGTACAGGCAGTCACCGGGGTAAACATGTATTGCGTGGCGGTTTTGTACAGGCAAGTCACCAATTTTCAGGATTAGTATAAGTCATACGGGCCCGTCCCCTTTTTTTAATCCCAATATAAGGCTGTCATGGGCTGAGGGATTAAGGGACCTATTTTTCACAAGAAAGGAAGAACCGGTTAATGCTCCGAAGCCTCAAACTGTTAGAAAAATTACCACCATCACTTTTGCCGTTAACGCGGGGGAAGGTATAGTGATTTTCCCAGGCCCAAGGGGTGGTACTAATAGCGCCCATTCTTAATTTATTTTTATTTTTTTTGTTCGCTCGTTTAAAACTCAAGCGTAGTCCCTCATACAGTTTATTTTTTAAGGGGAGAGTTTTTGCGTGTGGGGTTTTTTTCCCTTTTACCGGGTCCCTCGCTGCAGGGGAACTCCCCGACTTCAGAGGGGATTGTTTAAGTCCCCAAAATAAAAGGGCGGAAACATCCCCCTCCCCGTAGGTAAAGTGGCAGCCCGGGATCCAAAACTGAGAGCACGGCCCAAGGTATTCGGCCTTTGTGTTTTTGTTGGTTGAACAAGTGGAAAATTTTTTGTTGTGATGTTTTGTTTGAGAAGAGGTGAATTCTTTTGTTTATTTAATGTTAGACGGTGTGAAAATTTTGTGTTGTGATGTTGTGTTGAGACAGAGTGTGAATTCTGTGTTTGATGTTTTTGTTGAGACAGAGTGGAATTCTGTGTTGTGATGTTGGTGTTTACAGAGTGTGAATTCTGTGTTGTGATATTGTGTGTTGAGACGAGTGTGAATTCTGTGTTTGATGTTGTGTGTTGAGACAGAGTGGAAATTTTGTGTTGTGATGTTGTGTGTTGAGACAGAAGTGAATTTTTGTGTTGTGATGTTGGGTTGATACAGAAGGGGAAACTGTGCGTGATGTTGTGTGTTTAGAAGAGTGTGAAATTTTGCGTTGTGTTGAGTGTTTATACTGAGTGGAATTCTGTTTGTGATGTGGTGTTGATACAGAGTGTGAATTCTGTGTTGTGATGTGTTTGTTAGACAGAGTGGAATTTGTGTTGTGATGGTGGGTTTACAGAATGTGAATTCTGTGTTGGTGTTGAGTGTTGATACAGAGAGTAAATCTGTGTGTGTGTTTGGGGGTTTTTGAGACAGAGTGTGAATTCTGCGTTGGATGTTGATGTTGATACAGAGTGTGAAATTTTGTGTTTTGATGTTGAGTGTTGATAAGGGGTGTTGAATTCTGTGTTGTTGGGTTTATGTTGATACGAGTGTGAATTCTGTGTGTGATGCTGAGTGTTGATACAATGTGAATTCTGGTTGTGATAATGAGTATTGATACAGCGCGTGAATACAATGTTGTGATTTTGATGGTTTACCCAGATAGAGAGTGGAGTGAGAGAGAGGACACAGACAGAGAGAGACAGAGAGACACAGAGAGAGGGGTGATTCCTAGTCACATGATGTCGATTGTTGATACAGAGAGTGAATTCAGTGAGGTAATGTTGATTGTGATTCAGAGATGTGTTGTGGCATCTCTAATAGATTGTAGAAAGCGTCAACAGTACACATTCCGATTATTTACAACCATACAGATCAAAACGACTCATTCCTTACCTACTTCAGATACTGGCGATGTACAATAAATGTCAGACAGAATTGCCCAGTCTGTAGCCTGCTGAAGTGTCGCACATGGCTGGTAGCAGGAGAATTTATAGCAACCAGCACTAATGTGATTCAGGCATCAACTCCAGATTGCCAGTAAAGTACACCAGTAGTGATCCTGTTGTTGAATACATAATTTTATTTGATCCTATTGAACATAATAGTTTGGCAAGAAAAGAAGGGCGGTGGAATGGAGAATCACGAGGGATTGATTCCACCTTCAGAACAGCTGGTAGCCAGGTATGCGGGCAGTCAGGTGATCTGTTGAACATGTACAACAAACGTGTTAGGGGAGAGAGGGAGAGAGAGAAAGAGAGAGAAAGAGAAAGAGAGTGCGAGAGATAGTAAGAGAGCAGGAGATAGCGATAGAGTAAGAGAGAGAGAGAGAGAGAGAGAGAGAGAGATAGAGCTGGGAAATGATATAGACAGAGAGAGAGAAAGCCAGAGTGGGCGAGAGATAGCGAGCGAGCTAGAGAGAGCGAGGGTGAGAGAGAGAGAGAGAGAGAGAGAGAAAGATCGAAAGAGGGAGCGAGAGAGAATGAGTCAGAGCTAGAGAGTGAGCGAGAGAAAGAGAGGGAGCGAGAGAGAGAATGAGAGAGAGAGAGAGAGCTAGAGAGAGAGAGAGAGAGAGAGAGAGAGAGAGAGAGAGAGAGAGAGAGAGAGAGAGAGAGAGAGAGTGACAGAGCAGGAGATAACGAGAGCGTGAGAAAGTGAGAGAGAACGAACGAACGAACGAACGGACTTTATTTCCAAAGGGTAACAAACTGAGCACGCAGGCCCGCCTTACATTCGGCCCTTCCAATCACTCATCTTTCGTTCATCAATAGTGTATAATACATTCACATAGGGAAAAAACAATGTCAAAAAATGGTGTAGACATAAACAATGCATATTCCATGTTATAGATCACACCATCCCATATCCACCCACACCCCCCACCCAACAACACACACACTTCCATGCACACATACATTCCCCATCCATCCACGGATCCCCCATCCACACGCCCCACACCCACACACATCCCCCACCTACACACATATCCCCACCCCCACACACACACACACACCACACACACACGCACCACGACACACATACATGCAGCCGTTCCACCCACCTCCAACCACACACACCCCCACCCCATGCACATCGCCCACATACACACACCTACACCCATACACAATCCTCCACCAATCCCATAACCATGAACACTCACTCATACACATTATCCTCCACCACCCACTCACCACACCCCAACTACCCAGCCAAAAGACACATTCCCCAACCACACATCCCCCCACCTACACACACATCTCCCCGACAAGCTACACATCTCGAACCCTACCCAACACAAAATCCCGCACCCAACCAGACATCCCCCACTTACACACATCCTCCTTACACACATCCCCCACCCACACAATCTTCCACACCCATCCACACTTCCCGTGCCCACTCATACTTACATCGCCACCCATCCTCAGCCTACACACACTCACCCATCCACACATCCTCCACCCACCCACCCCCAATAACCCATCCCCCAACCACACATCTCTTAATCACACATCCCTCATCCACACACACCTCCACCCACTTATATATATCCCCACCCACACATATACATCACCCCACCCCTACACAGTTCTCCCTACACACATCCCCACCCACCAACACAAACTCCTTCCACAAACACACCTCACACCTATACACCTCCCACCACAAACACATACCCCACCCACACACATCTCCCCCACACACACACACACACACCACACATCCCCCACCCATACACATCTCCCCACACACATCCCGCACTCACGTACTCATCCCTCAACCACTCACACCTACATATTCCCAACCCACCCATCAACACATACATCTCCCATGTACCCACCCACATTCACAAACCCCAACATCTCAGCTAAACACACATACCCTACCCTCACACACATCCTTCACCCACCGGCACATCCAACACCCAACAACACCTCCCCCACACGCCCACACGTACATCCCTCACCCATAAACATCTCCCCTCCCATACAACACCCCACCCAATATACACAATACCCCACCAACACAAACATTCCCTCACACACATCGCCACCAAAATCTCCCCACCAACACATCCCTCACCCACACACACATCTCCCAAAACATCTCCCACCCACTCCCACCTACAAACACCCTCACCACCCACACATAGTCCTCCAATTATCAACACTTACTCCACCTACACACACCCCCACCCACACAGACATATCCCCCATCCACAAATATCTCAACACCCATCACACAGCCATCCTCCAACGCACACACATCCCCCACACCCCCACACACTCATTCACCCACACATCCTTCACCCACCACCCATCCACACACACATGCCCATCTACACAACTCCCCCCCCCCCCACCCACCAACCCACACATACTTCAAACCGTCCACTCAAACATCCTCCACCCACACACAAAGAGAGCGAGAGATAGAAAGAAAGTGAGGGTGTGAGAGAGAATGCGAGAGAGAGTGAGAGCGAGCGAGTGAGACAGGGAGCGAGAGAGAGAACGAACGAACGAACAAACCAACTTTATTTTCAAAGGGTAACACATTGGGCACGCAGGCCCGTCTTACATTCGGCCCTTCCAATCACTCATCTTTCATTCATCAGTGCATAGTGATTTCACATAGGAAAAAAAAACACATTGTCAAATGAATGTTGTAAACATAAACAATTCATGTTACCATGTTATGAGACAAATCCCCCACCCACAAACCCACCCATCCCCTATCCATCCGCGTGTCCCCCACACACACATCCACCACCCAACCACACACATACACATAGGCACATACATTCCCCCATCCAACCACCCATCCCCAACCCACACATCCCACACACACACCCACATACACCATCTGCCCACCCACATACACGCACACATATCCCACCCACCAACAAAGACAATAATAATGGTAAATTATCTCGAACGACAACTAGCCAGAAAAAAAAAACATTCCCATATATGTGGCACGTTACACCCGCCTTGGGTATTTATGATGCCCATGTTAAACATTGCCTCAACGAATCATGTATTATTGATTATTTTTCATGCGTTTTAATGCTTATTGTCAAAGAATTGCTTCATAAGAGATGTTGAATGAAAGAATGTATGAGAGGAAATACAGAAGAAGGGCAGAATGTCTGACGGGCCTGCGTGCCCAATTCTAAACCCTTTGAAAATAAAGATTTTCGTTCGTTCGTTCGTTCTCTCTCTCTCTCTCTCTCTCTCTCTCTCTCTCTCTCTCTCTCTCTCTCTCTCTCTCTCTCTATATATATAATATATATATATATATATATATATATATATATATATATATATATATATATCCACACCTGTCCTCTCTCTCTCCACACCTGCCTTCTCTCTCTCTCCCCTCCTCTCCTCTCTCTCTCTCTCTCTCTCTCTCTCTATATATATATATATATATATATATATATATATATATATATATATATATATATATATATATATATATATATATCCACACCTGTCCTCTCTCTCTCCCACACCTGCCTTCTCTCTCTCCACAACTGCCCCCATCTCTCTCTCCATGCTTGTCCCCTCCCCCCTGCCATCTCTCTCTCCACACCTGCCATCTCTCTCTCCACATCTGCCATCTCTCTCCCCACACATGCTATCTCTCTCCCCACACCTGCCATCTCTCTCCCCACACCTGCCATCTCTCTCCCCACACCTGCACTCTCTCTCTCTCTCTCTCGCCACACCTGCCATCTCTCTCCCCACACCTGTCATCTCTCTCCCCACACCTGTCATCTCTCTCCCCACACCTGCCATCTCTCTCCCCACACCTGCCATCTATCTCCCCACACCTGCCTTCTCTCTCTCCACACCTGCCATCTCTCTCCCCACACCTGCCATCTCTCTCCTCACACCTGCCATCTCTCTCCCCACACCTGCCATCTATCTCCCCACACCTGCCTTCTCTCTCTCCACACCTGCCATCTCTCTCCCCACACCTGCCATCTCTCTCCCCACACCTGCCATCTCTCTCCCCACACTTGCCTTCTCTCTCCCCACACCTGCCATCTCTCTCCCCATACCTGCCATCTCTCTCCCCACACCTGCCATCTCTCTCCCCACACTTGCCTTCTCTCTCCCCACACCTGCCATCTCTCTCCCCACACCTGCCGTCTCCTTCCAGTCTTCTGTCACCGATGTTTGTTATGCAGGTGGTGCCACACCTGGTACATAGAACTGGAGTGTGAGGTAGGTGGTGCCAGATGCCATGTGCCATAATTAAATTCAACTTAGGCCGGATGAACCCCTCTGTTGACCAGGTTCAGACGATGTCAAGCATGACCTATATAGTTGTGACTGGGAAACCGCTCCAGCCTTCCGTCCTTAGTCGTCGACATCGTGAGTACACTCTGCCCATGTTTAATAACTGACAGTAACAGATGGTGGTATACACGGAATGACAGCTCTGTAGCATATTCTGTGACCACACGTCCTAGGTATGAATATTATTTAACCTGTATCAGAAGTGTGCTATATATCAGTATACGAGGAGATCTGATAACTTACATTTAGTTCAGTTGTGGCTGTTATGCTCATATTGTATCTGATGCATGTTAAACCCAGATTATTAATATTATTTTGCAGTCTGCCCTCGTCGCTATAGTACAGGCTCTGATGGTCTGCAAATAAAATCGACATTTATTGCGTGTGGATCTGTTGTTTCATCTAGAGCAAAGAGTTCACACTTTTCTGAATCTGTTCTGTCAAGACTTGCTTTTGTGGATATTCTGTGTAATTAGATATTAACTAGTAGAGGATAGAGCACACATACCTGTCTCATCCCTGGTTTGACTGTGAACATATGTGATATATGATTAATTAATGGTGGTAATAACTGACTGGCACCTTGCCGGGTTGTCATTCGATAGTTTGGTATATTGTGCATTGAAAAGGCATAATAACTACAACCCGCGGTGAGCAACTGTTATAATTTATTCACTTCATATAGTATATAGTTCAGCAGTATGCGGGTGGTCTGGCGCAGCTATACAACAATCAAGAGATACTCATACTTGTCATCATTGTTTGTGTGTGAAATGTATCGTGCCGGTGTCCTGCCGCCGATCTGTGACCTGAGAGCCCCGTCACGTGATGTAGGCCAGACTACAGGCAAGAATGAGTGACTGTGACGTGACAGTGCCATCACGTGATATTGGCCTCACTGCAGTCACGAATGGGTCTCCAGTCTTTCCCTCACTGAAGCCAGCGACGATCCCAGGTGTTGACCCAACGTTGCAGCGTGTCTTACAGATGACTTAAAGAATGCCTCACCACTGGCATATATCCTAAAGAATGACTCACAAAGGGCAGATGTCTTACAGAATGGCCCACAATGGGCAGATTTCTTAAATAACGCCTCATGACGGGCAGATGTTTAAATAATGCCTCTCGACGGGTAGATGTCGTAAAGCTTGCCCCATAACGTGCAGCTGACTTTAAGAATCCCTCACATAGGGCAGCATGTCTTAAAGAATGCCTCACAACGTGGAATAGTCTACACTGCACGAGGAATAGTCTCCTCAACGTGTTGACCCTGCATGTGATAAATATCAAGAAATCTCTAAAAGGTAATGATAGCGTGGCCAGCTGGTAACCCGTATGATACCATCTCCAGTAAAACCATGCATACATTACAGACATGACGTACGTTCATCATATGCGTATCCAAATGCATGCTTGACACATGACTGTGGTCATTGGCATTAAGGTGAGTGGCCGTACAATATAAACAGTTCACGAGATAAAATAGGGCGGATAATAAGTCCCCCAGAGGGCGAAAATGAGAAGACAGTAATTGAAAGGGGGAGCTGAGAAGAAGTCAGCTGGTGAGGCAGACAGTTGGAGCAGTGAGGTTGTGTGTTGTGTGTGAAGCTTTGTGGGGGATAGAATGGTTTAAAAGAGAGGGACAAAGATTGACGGAGATCAGTTGATGTTTGGACTCCGAGCTGAGAGGGAGTTGAGTTTAGACCGGACCAGGAGAAGGTCGTGGTCTGAGAAAGTGAAGAATTGTGACGGAGTTCGGAAGATAACTCCGCACTGTGGGTTCCAGGGATAGTGAGTGGAATTCGAGACCCAGAGTGGGTTACTTTGAGTCGGGCCTAGAGAGAGGCTAGTATACCTGTCGTGTGGGACGAGATTTAGTAGCCGTGAGAGGCAGTGTTATTCGAAGTGTTCCATTGGGATGGAGATATATTCTTAGAGAATTATTGTTCCTGGATTTATATGCTACATGTGTCTGTGTTAATTCAGAATTAAAGGAATATTAACGCTTGTTCACTGACTGGTGTTTGGTTGTGATGCATCTTGGTTAATCTGTTGTTCAACATCACATTTTACAAGGACATACCCTAGACACAACCATAGCCACTCTATCTGTCACTTAGTCAACATTCACTTTGTGTCAGAGAAGATTTCTGGGAGGCTTCGTCCGATCAAGAACAATATAGACATTGTTGTCATTCCGTTTATCTGTGAACTCGTCGATTAGAGAGAATACTAACATCAGAGACATTAGTCGGATGCCCAATTACAACAACAATGATGAGGGCTCTCCTGTCAAGAATAAACACCATTTTCAGTAGACAAAGCATTTCAAAAGTGTCGGAGAATTAATACAGAGTCCACGAGAAACCAGGTAAAAATATCATTTCTCACTCGGAGTGGGGAGAGTAGACGGGGAAAGGGTGTCCACGATATAAACACTGGGGTTTCTCCTGTGCGGGAACTGGCTAGCAGAGAGTTCACGAAAGGCCACCACAGTACATCAAAAAACAGCCAGCGCGCGGCAAATACACGACAGACAGTTCAAGTGGACAGGATTGCTGTTGGAGATAAAGACAAAATTAGAAACCAAAGATAACAGAAAGTGAGCAATTTCGTTGGGAAGTCCTGGGCGTGGGGAGACATCTTGTGTGTGTGTTGAGGACAAAGCACAGTGTGGTTGCAGGGCGATAGGTTAAGAATTCACCACAGGTAAAACGACGGGTGAGGACGGTGGAAATTGTGAGTCTCCACGGACAAATTGGGTTGACAAGAGGGTCAAGGCCAGTGTTCAGTACAGGTAGAGTACTGAGAACAGAGAAAACTGACAGTTGTTGATTCATCGGGAGGGGTGACCGAAGGGGGTAGGAACAGTTCCCCACCGCAGCCAGAGTGGGGAGAGGGTCAGTGCTGTTTACGAGGACAGCGAAGTATTTGTGGATAACGGAAAATTTCCGGACATTACTTTGTTCGCAGTCAGTGAAGATTGTAGTACACTGAGGTACTAACTGAGATGACCTTGTGCGTCAAGGCCGAGAACCAGGGAATTTGACGGAAAAATTTCCACTGAGAATAACACGTTGTTTTTGTACGGAAACTAGGATTTACGTTTAACGTCTTTGTGTGTGTGTCATCATCGTGAAACAATCCACAACAGTCATTCAGGTGCCGTCTTCGCAAGTATAAGCGCATTTCTTCACCAAAAAAGACTTGCAAAACGGATTTAAAGCGCGTGATCATTTTCTGCCATTCGTTGATTTAACCTGGTCAGCAACAGTGAAACCATACCATCACTTCAAAGCGACAGTGACTACGCAGATAAACATTCATTGATTTTAAAGGTATTTTCGGCTCCCCAAAACGCAACGAAAACCCAATATTTCTGGCAAAACAAGAGCGTTCACATACATTATACAATCACAGGCCAACTCTACAGGGAGGGTTACCAAAACGTTACGGACTGTGAAGACACAAGGCGTTGGGATAATTACCATCATCTTAAACTTTTACGACAGTCGAAAATCGTGTCACCACGTCAACAAAAAGTGACAACGCATCAGAACATTAATTCATTGTGGGAATCTAACGTCGTAATCTTTTCAAAACAGTAACGGACAGACATTTCCAGGCGATTTTCGGACACTATTAAAAACAAACTAAGGACTTTTGTAAGATTCTACCATCGCATTGGTGTCGGCAACCCTTGTTTGCTTCTGTTGTTCTCATCGTCCTAAGTATTGTTGTTGTGCGTTACGTAATTATTTGTATGTGGTCCAGTGTTCGTAATAAGTAGGATATTTTTGCATTGTTTCTCGAAATGCGGGAGACAAAGCAAAGGTGAAGTTTCTAGGTGCACATTGTATGTTGTTGAGAGGCAGCTGACGAGTCAGTTTGTTTTGTGCTGTGGCATTGGGTCGTCTCGACATTATACACGGTGTCCAAGTGTCTATCGTCAGATCTATGTACATTATTCATTTTATATTTGTTCTTTTTACTGTTCTTTCTTTACGGTTACATATGATATTTGATTTCTTTGGATATATGGTATCGGTGTAATTCTTATGTTAAAACAGCTTCTATCTAGATGGTATCTGTCAGTTTATATTATGCGCACGGTATGGTCTTTCATGGGCATGTTTATGTCAGTGGTTTTTATTTCTATGTAATCATCCGTCTGCGTTTCACCGGCCTATGCGTCTAGCGTTTAATAGTTGGCACTTAGTGTGTATCATTCATTTGTGTATGTATATGTATGTTTACAACTATTTCCAGGAATTGTTCTACAGTTATTTTATATATATATATATATATATATATATATATATATATATATATATATATATATATATATATATATATATATATATATATATATATATATACGAGGGAGTATAGTTAATATTCCCCCCCTCACTACCTAGTGCTTATAGAGTGACTGGGTGAGTACAGAGTGATATTTTAGCACTACGAATTTACGTACACAGGGAGTGCTGGTGTACTTGGGGAAGTGACCAGAGACTGACAGCAGAGTCTTCACATTTATAGTTGGCTGACAGACAGCAACGTGTCCACAAGTACAAGATGCCTACTTTAATGGAATATATTGAAGCAGGTGAACGAATAGGCCTGAAAGGTAAAGAGTTACAGGAGTTTGCAGAAGCAAAATTGAAAGAAGTTCAGCACTGGGAAAGAGAGGAGAGGCATAATGAACGCGAGGCAAAACGTCTGCAGGAAGAAAAGGTAGCTGAAGACAAGCGTCTACAGGAAGTAAAGTTAGCTGAGATAGAAAACAAGCGTCTACAGGAAGAGAAAGAGACACAAATGAAAATGGAAATTGAGAAAGAGAAGATCAAGTGTCAGATGCAAACTGAAATTGAGTTAAGAAAACTAGAACTATCTTCCAAGGGTCAAAGTGAGGAAAGCAGAAGACCGTCGCAGTCGTCACAGAGATTAAAACTGCCATATTTTACAGACCGGGACCAACTTGAAAATTATTTGGCCAGGTTCGAGGCATCAGCCAAAGCGTTAGGTATTCCAGAGAAAGAGTATGCGATGCGACTTGGAGAGTTTCTTACGGGTAAGGCTCTAGATACAATGTTTAATTTACCTGTGGAAGAAAGAAACAACTACACTATTTTGCGTCAACGTCTCCTCACAAAGTTCCAACTCACTGAGCATGGATATAGAACAAAGTTTAGACAGTTAGTGCCAGAGACAAATCAAGATTTCACAGACTTTGTTAACACAGTAAAGAACACATTTAACAAATGGATGGAGCTCGCAGAAGTAGGGAAAGATTTTAATAAATTAGTAGATTTAGTGTTAAGAGACAAAGTATTAGCTTCATGTAATACCAATTTAGTAGCTTTCTTTGAGGAACGTAAGCCAAAGGACATAGACACAATGTCTCAGTTAGGGCAAAATTACATGACTGCACATCCTAACAGTTCTATTGGGAAACTAATGAGTGAGGAAATAGTCTGTGCAGCGTACACTAAACAGGACCAGAATCCAGTCATCAGACCAAGGGCGAAAAGTGTGGATTCAGCACATAAAGGTGAGCAGCAAGAACTTCAAGATAATGGTTTCCGAGGAAACAATGTTGGTAGAGTAGGACGGTACCCATATAGAAGAGGGAACTTCCAGAGACGTCCAAATTATGCCGGATGTTGGAATTGTGGGAGCTGGAGACACAAGGCAGCGGAGTGTGACGTGCAGCCAGCCAGTGAGCCAACAAGTAACGCAAGGAAGGAGATCACTTGTTTCAAATGTGGAAGGAAGGGGCATCTCAGTCATCAATGTAGGATGAGAGAAACAGAGCACTCAAATGCAGCTCAAGTAATTGAGACGCTGAACAATGAAGATTGTAGTGGGTGCAAACCTCTTTTTGAAAAAGACAGTCAGCCAGTTCTAATATGTGGTCATACAGTGAAAGCAGGATCAGCAGTGCATGAAGGAGGAAGTCTGAAGATGCATCACGGGTTTGTTAATGATAGGCCAGCGTTAACAATTAGGGATTCCGGATGTACGTCCATTGGGGTGAGAAAGAGCTTAGTACAGCCCTCGGATTATACAGGAAAAAAGATTAGATCCATAACATTTAATGGGACAGTAGAATTCTACCCAGTAGCCGTGATAACAGTAAAAACACCATACATAACAGGAAGAGTGACAGCATGTGTTTTAGACTCACCAGTGGCAGATCTCATCATAGGAAATGTTATAGGAGTTAAAGATTGTACAGAAGAGGAAATAGTTTATTGGGACCAAAAATATAGTGTAAGCAGTAATGAGATAGTTACCACAAGAGAACCTAAATTAGAGAGTATAGCTGAGGTAGAAGAGGCACTTGAAGTAGACACAGGAACTCAGGACAAGGATAGTACAGCTGAGCAGATGAGAATGGATCCCAAATATAGTGCTAGTGGCTCCCAGAGACAAGATACTACTCTGAACAAATGTTCCCAAGGGTGTAGGAGAGTAGAACATAGGCAGTCAAAGAAAGGTAGATGGTGCTTCGAGAGGAAGAACAATGTTCTCACTCGCCGCTTTTCAGATAGTGGAACTGCACGTGGGCAAGTAGCAGTACCTTTAGCACACAGAGACCGATATACTAGAACAGCTCAGGATAGTGCATGTGCAGGGCACATAGGCATAAGGCGTATGCAGCAGAAAGAAAGGTGCCAGATATATGGGCCAAGATTGAATAAAAAGTTCAGACTAAACAGAGACGCAAGTGTAACGGTGCAATATGCAGATAGGAAAGTTGAGTCAGGTCAAAAGAGTGTACGCGACATTACTGACCCAGGGCTAGGGATAGCAAACAGATGTTGTAATTGTAGAGGTACCATGAGTCATGGGTACATAAAAGGTAGACACAGCATCGACAGGAATCAGAGGTGGGTTGATGCAAGAAAAGAACCACCTGATATATGGTCGGTACACAAATAGCTTGTGTCTTCTTAAAGATATTAATAGACCTGTGGGTATATAAGTATAATGCTTTTCTATGATGTATTATTATTATGTGATGTATTAGTTCATGCATTGGTACACAAGATAGAAAGATGGCTTGTATTTATGTGTGGGGAATATGGGAGTGTACTATGAGCATTTGATGTATTATTTAGTCTGGTAGCTAGAGTAAGTTGGATTTATACTTACGACTACCCAGGCAATGTGTCTGGGTCACATATTTGATAAGTATTAGTTTCCCAACATTTGAAAACGATGTTTTCTTTTGAGGGTGGGGTAGTGACACATGCCTGTGGTCATTGGCATTAAGGTGAGTGGCCGTACAATATAAACAGTTCACGAGATAAAATAGGGCGGATAGTAAGTCCCCCAGAGGGCGAAAATGAGAAGACAGTAATTGAAAGGGGGAGCTGAGAAGAAGTCAGCTGGTGAGGCAGACAGTTGGAGCAGTGAGGTTGTGTGTTGTGTGTGAAGCATTGTGGGGGATAGAATTGTTGAAAAGAGAGGGACAAAGATTGACGGAGATCAGTTGATGTTTGGACTCCGAGCTGAGAGGGAGTTGAGTTTAGACCGGACCAGGAGAAGGTCGTGGTCTGAGAAAGTGAAGAATTGTGACGGAGTTCGGAAGATAACTCCGCACTGTGGGTTCCAGGGATAGTGAGTGGAATTCGAGACCCAGAGTGGGTTACTTTGAGTCGGGCCTAGAGAGAGGCTAGTATACCTGTCGTGTGGGACGAGATTTAGTAGCCGTGAGAGGCAGTGTTATTCGAAGTGTTCCATTGGGATGGAGATATATACTTAGAGAATTATTGTTCCTGGATTTATATGCTACGTGTGTCTGTGTTAATTCATATTAAAGGAATATTATGTGCGCAAATTAACGCTTGTTCACTGACTGGTGTTTGGTTGTGATGCATCTTGGTTAATCTGTTGTTCAACATCACATTTTACAAGGACATACCCTAGACACAACCATAGCCACTCTATCTGTCACTTAGTCAACATTCACTTTGTGTCATTGCTAAATACGTCAACAGCTCATGTCTTGTAGGAAGTTTGCTTGGTTATCTTTGCTACGTCCCAGATCACAGATTATGTTTGCACAGGCCAGCTGTCACTAATGCTGCTATGCTTTACGTGTATGTTGGAGATCATAAACTACACATTTCCTTATGACTGAAATACACCCACGTCATATTATACAGTGTAGATTAATATTACATCAAACGATCTTTGGAGCTCTTGACACCATTTGTCATTTTCAGGTCAAGCATTAAGAGAATCACTTCCATATGAGGAAGCAATTTTCACTGTGATGTACTCATCTCATCTCATTTCATCATCTCATCTCATCATGTTCCTCTTGTACCTTGCGGTATCGAGGTGAAGTATAAACAGCGATAGAGTGCCCGCTTATGGGCTTCATGTATCGATATTCTATGGACTCTGTTATTCCCTGCATCCATCGTTTACATGGTCGGCCTCTTCCTCTGTTTCCCTCTGGTCTGTACATCATTGCTTTGTGTGGTATACTGTTAGTTGGTAGACTTCTTGCATGGCCAAACCATTTGACTTGCTGCCTTCTAATAATATCTAGTGTAGCTATAACCCCCACTTTAGTCCTGATTTCTTCATTTCTGATCTTATCTCTTCTTGATACATTGAGTATTCTTCTCAGGAATCTTATTTCTGTTGTTGTGATTTTTCTTTTCTCTGTTTCTGCCAGTGTCTAGGTTTGGCATTGGTAACATAGAGTTGGTAGGAAGATTGTGTTGTAAAGTGCTTTCATAGTAGTTATTGATACATGTTTGTTCTTTAGTATTGGTGCTATTTGTCCAATGAGTTGGTGTCAAGGTCTCACTTGTCTCTAAGTAGATAAGGGACGTAATAGAGATAGAGAAGGAACATAGAAACAGGGGATGAATAGGGGAGAGAATAGAAGAGACTCGAACATTCGACATAGGTCAAATTACGCAGTACTCCTAGCCACAACCCGGCAGAAGCGTGAAGGGTGAAACCCTACGAAACGCACGAAGGGGCAAGCACACCGTGTCCAAACTCACGAGAGTAGAGGGCAGACTGCCACTGGACATTGACGGGAGAGGTTGTAGCTTCTAGAGGGAGACACAGGGACAGAACTTGCTTACATCCTTAAGATATTAACGATAGACCTAGTTTGAAATGTTGTGTATAGTATTTTAATGTTTTGCATAATGTATTTGTATGTAATACTATAACCATTGTGCGAGAAGATTATTTCGCCAGATGACAGATATTGTAATAAAGTATAACGACGATAATCGAACTTAAGAGTTCTGTCGTATCTATGCTCGCACTATTCTACCTGCCTGAACCCAAGTTTCTCTATGCCTATTTATGACACATTGACAGGTAAAATACATGGGGGCTCCAGTCTGCTTTGGCAGTAACAAGACAGTGTCAAATAACAAGTAGAAATAATACATTGACGGTTCTTGGCTTAGCCAAGTAAAAAACTAAAAGTATACACGACAACGACAAAGTCTAGACACTACACAATAAATACTGTTCTGTTGAACTGTGCTACTCACTCTCTTCTCAAAATAGAAATTCATAATGCTAACTCCCACCATAAACATGTATTCGCCAGTGGCCCACAAATCAGTTCTTTCAGAGTCGCGGATGTGCAAACTGAATCTTATGTTGCTGGTGAGTTATGCTAGTTGATGCTGCTGGTGAGTTGCTCTGGTATACCACAACACTCTAGTTCCAGAATCAGATTCTCACTACGGATCGGGGCACTTGTTCAATATAACATTTGGTGAGGCTTATTACTTATTTCAGTAATCTACTATTGAACTATTACTTGTTTAAGTAATTTACTATTAAAAGGGTTGCTTTTCGAACACCACAATTGGCCCCGACCGTTGTCTGCGATGTCTAGCAGAAAAGTGAGACCGGACATGGAACGTCTGTTGGTTGTAGTTGGCCAGGATAAGGAAGCCAAACTAAATTATCCCATTACTATAAATACAAAGTAACTGTAAACTTAATGTAAACATATGTTAAAGAATCTTTATAATACACTGAGTACTGAGCAAGACGGGAGGGTGCAGCCAGGCTTTCGCCACACTTGGAAGGCATCCTCTATTTCCTGAACCATATAGGTTATTTGATCTTCAGTGGATCTTTACTTTCTGAATCCTGCTTGGTGTGGTGTTAAGTGATGGTTTTCTTACGAAACTGTAACATTAATAAACTTTAAACATTAATGTTAGTGGTGTAATATAAAGGCCATGCAGACACACTGAGACTGCAATTGGTATTAGCCACATTGGGACTCTTCACAGGCTGTTGAAGATGAAGATGGAGCATGTATGGGAATGTCCTGAGTGCTGTATACTAAGTTCTGGACTCATCTCAAATTTTGGCGGGACACCAACCACATCACCCACTGAGAGCTGACTGGTCTACAGATATGGTTCTGGCACCATAGGCTCAGTGTGCCTTAAGTAGGGTTGCCAGATACGTGGGCACAAAAAGGAGGACATAATAAGACAAAAAAGAGGACAAAGGAGGACATATTGAATGTTTCATTTGAATTTTAATTTGCGTCTTTGCTACCGGAAATAACATTAACATTTTGACCATACAGACTACAGCATAGAGCTATATTGTTAGTGTTGCAGTGTTGCCGAATAGAGCAACAGTTAGATTCAAATTACACAAATAATTGGTGTCTCACATTTTCTATAAATAGGAAAATTAAATAAATATTATTAAGCAATGGGTTTTAATAAAGAGGTAAAAGTAAATATCAAAAAGAGTAATGAGCTAGATACAGATAACAGTTAGAATTACTATAATCGACTAGTTCGCAGAAATACATAGACTTTGTACATTTTAACAATGTAAACATACGGTAGAGTGTAGATACATTGTAAGTTGTAACAATAATACATAATAAATTATAACATAAAATATAAGAAAAGCCGGACATTTTAAAGGTTTTTAGCTTTGCCTGCCTGACGGAGAATATTAGGCTAAAAAGGAGGAGCCGTAAGGTGCGAAAAGGATTCCTTCAGATAATGTATGAGATATCTTCACAGTTTATCTATTCTTGCAGTGGATCTAGTTATATCATAAATGTTTTATGTGTGGGTGCAGTCAGTCTAGTTATCTCGAGTGGTGGGAACAAGGGAATCAAATGATATGATAGAATCACTAATGTGGAGCTCATGGTGATAACTAAACAAATTCAAGTGATCCAAGAGGTCAGGAAAAGATGCTGGATAGGACACACACTGAGAAAGCCTGGGGAAAGTACAGCTAGACCAGTGGTTCTCAACCTTTTTTTTTTTTGGCCCGTGCACCCCTTCACGATATTTTCAGAACGTCATTCACCCCCCTCCTACCCCTTTTCGTATTTCCTCCCTATAAATCCTCACCCCCCCCCCCCCCCCTTCCCACACAGTATACGTAAAAATAGAAGCTAAGTTTAATAACACATACTAGAACAAGTCTAGACGTCTACATAAAACATGATAGGGAGAGGAGTACAGAACTGTAAAGTATGGAGGGAAAAAGAATATCAAGTAATGGGTTCTTGTACAAGGGTAGTTCAATAAGTGGGTCACAAATGGCTGTGGAGGGGTAACTAAGTGTGATAACGGCTTGAGACCAGTTTATTTTTATACATACATTGTCCCTTTATTTCTCAACATGGTTTCCATCAGCATTGATGCACTTGTCCCATCGTTTTGTCGGTCCTCCCAAGCCGGCTGCATTTAACTGTGTGCTCTTTTTCTATACCACGTTTCCACTTCAGGTGGATTTTCAGTTGACTTAGCCCCTAGCGATTTCCACCTTTCTGGTTCACTGAGACATTTCGCAAGTGACGACGAAGTGAATGTGAAGTGAAACTGGGGTATAGAAAATAGAGCGCGAAATTCTGTGCAGACGGTTTGGGAGGACTGGTGGAACTCTGAGATGGGTGGATCAATGTTGGTGGAAATTATGTTGAGAAATGCTCAAAATGGCACAGAAATGGAGCATAATGGGGACGACCCTTTTCTGTAATGTTGGAACCGCGACTAATGACTAATGTTGAGAAATGAAGGGACAATGTATGTATAGGAGTTGACTGGTTTCAAGTTGTCATGTTTAGTTATTTTTCTACAGCCATTTGTGACTTACTTATTGACTCTCCCTCTATTGGCGGGATCTTGAAATAATCTAAATTCTCCCCCCCCCCGCCTCCCCCTATGAAACCCTATAATTCCACCTGGGGGGGGGGGGGGTGAAGGTAATTTCCCCACCGGTTGAGAACCACTGGTTTAAACTAATCATGTGGTTTTGTAATTCAGCTTCTGATTTTGCTATGAGTGCTTGTCCGCAAACAGTTCTCTAATGGTGTAATTAGCAGATAGTTCTACTTCTGTGTTCTCAACATGCGGTGTACTTGCCGTGTCTGCTTGGCTGGTTTCTTTACATATATTGTCTATATATGTCATGAAAAAGAGATGGCACAAGAGAGGGATGGGTGTGGTAATTTTCTGTTTCGTTTGTGGCCCCAGGAGGCCAGTAAAAAAATGTTTATCCCCCATATGGGTGATTGAAAAATGTGGACAATAAGGTAATACATTGAAAGTATGAAAATTATTTTTTATTAAAAAGGATATAATTGAAAAGTTAATTATAAAATGTAAGTATGTAAAGATTTAAAATATGTTCTGTAAAAAGCATCAAATTATTTTATATGGCGTTAAAATATTTTACTTTTGTGCATTTTATATTGCCAAGCAAATGGAATAGAAGTATAAAGTTAGCTACTAATAATATCGCTAGTATATTCTTTATTTGTTTAAAATTCAAGTAATTTCCCATGTAACAATATTAGTTGTTTATGTCCCTTACTCATTGATTTTATTTTTAATGTTGGGTATCCTTTATAGGGCGTTGCAGTTATCACCAGCATTTTTCAGCTGCTGTTGATGCACTAGGCAAGCTTTACGTTCAGTAGTTTTCCATTGCTTTAAGAACGACTGGCTCACATACCAGCATAAGTTACCAGCGCGGCGCGATCCGATGCGGATCTCGCGCAGCTTTTTTCCCCACGTGGATATACTGGATTACGAACAACGTCATTAACACCTTGGCCAGGGAGACCGGCTAAGTGTTTTTCTTTTAGAAACCTTGTAATTTCGCAGAATGCTTGATCATGATTATTAAATGTAGTGATCAATCAAGGCAATACTATCATGTTATTATGTTCTTTTAAATATGCTCTAAGTAACTAGGGAAATGCAAGCGCAATTGAATTGTATGATTTATTATCTTCTTCTTCTGCTGCGTTCATCCGGAGTTTGTTTTTTTACTTCTTTTTTTTTGGGGGGGGGGGGGTGTGGGGGGGGGGGGGGGGACGTGATTACATTGTGCCTCTTTACAGCAGAGCTGCGTTCTTGCTCCGTTAGGCCGACACATCCGACTTCTGCGGGAATTTGTTGACCGGGTTAACCTTCCCGGGGGTTTCTTAAGACGTTTGACTCTCACTGTTGTGGTGTTATCCCCCATCCCAGCTGGCCCATACAGAACAGCCAAAGACATCCTGGTCAGCCCTCAAGGGAAGGCAGGGGCAGACCATGGCATTCCCCGCCATCCAAGGAGGTTTCCATAATTGCAGAGCCAATACATAGCGCTCTGGTACTGGGCTCACCCAAGGAATCGTCCAACAGCATCATTTTGCTGGTTTGTCCTTGTACTTTTGTCTTGGCAGTTCTGTTCTCAGGGTAGTGGCTGATCCATTTATACATTTTCCCACAAACATGCATTTGTTGGAGTTTTACTTTCAATCCTTCCTTCCATACTTTATCACATGCTTTTTCTAAATCTATCCTGACTGCTAGTGAGTGTTTTTTCTCTTGGAAGGCATCCTCTATTTCCTGAGCTATATAGGTTATTTGATCTTCAGTGGATCTGTACTTTCTGAATCCTGCTTGGTGTGGTGTTAAGAGTTGGTTTTCTTCCAGATGCCAAGTTAGCCTGCCTTTGATAATGCGTTCTATTAATTTTCCTACACAGCTAAGTAGACTGATAGGTCGATAGCCATTTGGTTCTTCCATGTGTTTTCCTTTATTTGGGACTGGTATTAGTATAGCTTCCTTCCATGTCTCCATCTAGTGGAGAGCCGCAGTGACTGCCTCCACCTCCATTCTTAAGCTGGATGTTGTGGTATCATATGCCAGGCTCTCCTGCCCCAAACATCGACCATTAGCTTTGGCTATGAACCCCCAGCCACTTCTCTCACCTCTTGACACCGAACCATCTGTGTAGATAATCACATCACCCGAGTGAGCATTGTCCTGAATTATTTGATGGATTTCCACTTCTGTGGCCCCTGCTGGCCACTCCCTGCACTCCCGGCTTAATGTGATTATAACTCTGCACAAGTCTGACTGCTCCTCTGGCACTCTGACCCACTCCTCTCGACACCTTATGTTCTCCAAGGGGCACACTTGTCTGATCGTATCCTCCGCCTGAGCCATCCATGATTTCCCTCTTATCAGTCGCTGACCCTTAACTGCGTCCAGCGCCTCATGCAGTGGGTGGTCTGTGTCTGCAGCTACTCTGAGGTATGCTTTCGCCTGCGTCACCTTGAGCCTACCAGCAACAGTCGGCAGACAAAGGATGTAACGCATACACACTACTGGGGTGTCTCTAGTGCATCCCAGAATGACCCGCATAGCTTCGTTCTGTATGCGCTATAACTTCACCAGCTGACTCTCTGAGACAGTGAGCAGACCTAATCCAAAATCAATTACTGAGAAGATCAATTGCTGGTATAGTGTGAAAAGCATTCTCTGCTCTGTGTCCATTGCAGCCATAGTTTTAAGTGCACTGAGACCCTTTTGAGATCCTGTCACAACCGCCTCCACATTATCCTTGAAGGATAGGCTCCTGTCAAATGTGATCCCCAGATACTTCAGTTTGTTCTCTCTGCTGACCATTTCTACCATCTATCGCGAGGCTTGGGACATCAGCTCTTGCAATCTTGTTGTCCAGAGAGCACCACAAAACAGCCGCCTTTTCCGGGTGGATGACAGCACTCATTTCTGTGCACCAGTCAATCACTTTATCTACTGTCGCCTGTAACTCCTGGGTTGTTTGCTCCCTATCTCTCCCCTGCCTATATGCAAGAACATCATCTGCAAATGTTAGTATTCTTCCAACCCCTGGTGCTTCTAGGATTGCAATCTTGCTCGTATACACATTAAAGAGCACCGGTGAGACTGCAGATCCCTGTGGCAGTCCCGGGGTTAACATATGTGGCTCTGAGGTCCATGCACCCAGACGGAGAGGAACCCAACGAGAGTGCAGGACAGCTGCTATTCAGTTCACCAATCAGGGATTGACCCCCTTCTCCATCAGTGCGGTCATCAAAATATCATATCGAACTCTATTGTACGCATCCTCGAGATCAAGCGCTACCGCCATCGTTTCCTGTCAACTCTGGAACCCCTCATAAACATCAAAGGCAAAAGTGGCTGCATTTGACCAGGTATCTTTTCCTGGCCTGTAGCTCCCCAGGCCTCTTGGAAGAAGTTTCCCCCTTTCCAAAAAATCCTGCAGCTTAACAGCGACTATCTTCTCTAAAACCTTCGATGATGTTTTAGTGTATCGTCAGGGTAAGGATAGAGAGGAGGTTGCTGTGGAACTACAAACCGAACTCAATCGCATAAGTACTTTGTCATCAAGCGATGCTACAGGCATTCAGGGATAAACTTCTCTCGCACCACACAAAAAGATTTGTCAGTCGTACGAGAGGAATTGATTACACATTTTATTGCCACTGGCTCTTACAATGCATAAATGCACAAAACTGTCTCTAATGAATCACACATGAATACACAGAACTTCCTATCACTAGTCGTCCCTAGCCCTACTGCTAAATCTATCTATTCACTTAAAGAAAGACGCATCAACTCTAAGTGATGTGTCCGCTACGAAGTCCGTCCTCTGTCTGACAATTCTCCGCGTCCTCATTACACAGCACGCGGAGGGACCTCATTCGCACTTCGGCTTTTGCGTGCTATATCATTCAACACGCTTATGAGTAGTAAGCCTACTCTTGAGATTCTATTCTGAGTTCTTGGTGTCCTATCACGTTTGAGGTGATTACACCGCGACCAGAGTGCTTACCCATCTGGTTGACACTCACGTGTCTCATGAGAGATCTGTTAATAGTTCTCCTCCCTATCTACTCCCTACACCTACCCTGCCCTCTTGCTGGGGCACTGGGTTACCTCTAATCTACTTGATGTAGACCACTCATTCAGGGTGGTCTTCCCTCCTATGTATTCTAGTCTTTGACACACACCCTCCCCTCCTGTGTTGCGTTACAAACTTTGACTCATGGTTGTGACGCAAGAGGTTTCTAAAAATTAGTGTGTCTAATTTTTTGTCAAAGACTACTGATAACTTGGTTCTGGGTAACTCAATAGACCTCTACTGACTAATGTCACAATGCAGTATTACTTTACTTGGTTACTCTAGGTGATCGCCACAAACTTGTCTGGTTGGCGTGAGCCCTCTTCTCAATCGCAATATTATATTTATTAGAGGTTTGTCTGAACCGGACCATTGTCTTATAAGACCTGCCCTCAAATAGCAAATTAACTCACTACCCATACAAAGTTGACTTTCTTAGGATCAAACACACGAATTGCTTTATGTCCCCCATATAATATTAAACAACCCTTGCACAAGCTGTGTGCGACAGGCTTTACCTATCTCGCTTCCGCGTGTAAAGTTATCTTTCACTGTTAAGTTAGTGTTTCGCTGTGTATTGTGTCCCCTGACTCGGAGTTATCTCCCCTTGTTCCAAAAAAATGTATGCACTTTACATGTTTGTTTTCCTGGTTGTTTGCGTGTTTAGATGTAACTAATAACGTAATTAACCTTCTAACATGTGTGTCTGTCTATAATTTGTATGTAAATCAGTTTTCAAGTGCCATAATCCGGTTAAATGTGGCCACAAATAAATGTATAACACTAATTCGTGACTACGTTTCCGTCTTATGAGACTTAAAATACTTTCCCTAAGGTCTAATGTAATTATGGCTAACACAAAACTACACACAACACATTCGAGACAGCATATTTCAACACTGAAAGCAAACGCTTGACGCAGACAAATAATAAAAGTCGCGTTTAGCGGCAGAAAAAATCCGCTGGTTGTCTTCACTCTCCATTCTATATTTTCCATTTTCTCTCACTTTCACATTTCTGTCACACATCTTTTATTCTCCCATTTATTTTTAACGAAAAATTATTTAAATACCTCGAAGTGACACTGTACAAGTTTGGCTCAGTTTGAAAAGAGTTGAGCTTAATGACTGTGCGTAGCTTACTGCACGAGTCATGTATTTACAAAATATTTACATGGAGAAATAGGGTTGATAGTTTTGTACCCTGATAATACTAAACACTACATTCTACTGAAATACTACATACTAATTCTATAAATATATCTATTATAATTTGTTGCACAAAATTAACCTAATTTAAGGGAAGTAATCTAACTAAAAAAATGAAATGATGTGAGATGAGTTATGTACTTTTTGTCTGGCTTTCTAACCTGAGTAATGTGAATTTTAAATGGTAAACAAATTATAAATAATGGGTTATTTAAAAAAAAGGAATGTTTAATGTCAAATAAAAAGGATATTGATTGATAATTTACTATACAGGTGTAAATGATGTATGTTCAAATGTATAATCCTATAAGGTATAAACTACTTTTAATCCTAAATGATGAGGTTGTTAAAGTGTTTATCACGATGGAATGAAATAAAGTGAAATAGTTAGTTAGTTAGTTAGTCGACAGATCATCCTCGTTGCACATCGGACCATTCAGTCCATAAGTGCTCGGATCCCCTCCTCAGCAAATCCCGCAGCGTGTAGCGGCTAACGACGCCAGTTCTGTGTTGGTTTATCAATCTTCTTTGGCTTCCTGCGTAGTGTTCTTGTTTGGCCACCCCTCTTTTAATTTGCTGCTCTCGCAGTCTGGCCATTGTTGTAGATTCACAGTCATCACTTGGTTCTTGCAAAAGTCTCACTTCTCGTAGAGCATTCAGAATGTCAGCCTGGTCCATGGCGCGTCCGCCCTCCACAGTAGCCTCACCTGCGAGCTTGTCAGCCCGCTCATTTCCTTGTACTCCCGCATGACCTGGCACGAAGATGAAACTAATCTTTGCCAGCCGAGACCGCTCCAGAGGCAGCAACCATTCTCTTCGGATCGACCCCTCCTCTATCCTCTTGATCATGTTCATTGAGTCGCTAAGGAAACAAGCCCTAGTGAATGTCTGTGTCTCGAGCCATGTTATTGCTTTACTTACTGCCATGACTTCCATGGTCAGGCTACTTGTGGTTTCAGTGAAAGCACCAGAGTCCTCCTTCACAATTCTCCCTCCGGCCCGAGCTGTAAAGGCCCATGAGCTTCTCACATGTCGGACGACCGACCCATCTGTGTAGATGACCGCGTCACTGTCTAGCGAATTCTCGAAAATCAACGCTTGTACTTCAGCCTCCACAGCAGCCGGATTTTCTTGTCTGCATTTTCTATCTAGTTGGATGCAAACTGAAAAGGATGTGCAGAAGTCTGTTGGCACTTGCACCCACTCCTCGCCAGGTTCTAAGTCCTCAAGTGAACACACCTGTTGAAGAATGTCTTCGGCTTGACCCATCCACGACCGTCCTCTTTTTAACCTGCTGCCCTTCACCTTCCTAATTTCACTATGCAGTGGATGCTGTGTGTTTGCGTTAATTCTGAGGTAGGCGCGTGCCCTGCAAACTTGCATTCTCTCTTCAATGGTTGGAAAATCAAGAAGGTAGCGCATCGCCCTGCATGCTGTATCTCTTGTACATCCAAGAATAATGCGCATAGCTTCATTCTGTATCCTTTCCATCCTTTCTATCTGCTTATGGCTGAGAGTCAGGATTGCCATTGCATACTCCAAAACAGACATGACCAGCCCCTCGTACAGAAGACATAGATGGCGCTGCTCACAGTTTGCTGCCGCCATCACCCGCATCGCTGCCAAGCCCCGCTTGGCCTTTGTTATCACCTGGTCTATGTGCACATTATAAGCAAGGCTTCGATCAAACCGTATCCCCAGGTAATTCATTGCCTGCGTTCTTTCCACCGTCTCTGAACACAGCATTACAGTTGGTGTTGGATTGTTGACAATATGATTATTCAACGAGAACCAAGTCACTGTTGCCTTTGTTGGGTTGACCATTGCCCCAGCTTCATCACACCAAGTACTTATGCGATTGAGTTCGGTTTGTAGTTCCACAGCAACCTCCTCTCTATCCTTACCCTGACGATACACTAAAACATCATCGGCATATGACAATGTCCTGCCAGGTCCAGTGATCTGCTCACTGGTGATTCTCACTGTGTAGGCGTTGAACAGTACCGGAGATAATGGTGATCCCTGTGGTAGGCCAGGATATATTGTTGTTGGTTCCGAAGTCCAACTGCCACATCTAAAAACTACTTTCCGTTGGAAGAGGGCTGCAGCGATCCAACTAAGGAGGAATGGACTTACGTTTAGTTCAAGAAGCTGAAACATTAAAAAATCCAGTGGTACTCTGTTGTATGCGTCCTCAAGATCAATCGCTGCAGCAACAGTTTCAGTGCCTGAGTGGAAACCTTCATAGACATCATGGGCAAAGACTGCTGCATTGGTCCAGGTTTCTCTTTTTGGACGGTACCCACCCAGGGTAGGTGGGAAAACACCTTGCCTCTCTAGTTGGCTTGATATTTTCCTGGCAATTACCTTCTCCAGCAGCTTGCCTACTGTATTCTGCATGGTTATAATTCGATATCCCTTAATTTTTTGTGGTCTTTGTCAGGCTTCGGCAAGGGAATCAGATAGCTCATGTAACCATTCCTCCTTGATGCTAGCACCTTCCCCATAGTTGTTGTACATGTCTGCTTTTTCTCTAGCTCTTGTTGGTACACCTATTATGTCGCGTATCTTATGCCATCAGGACCTGGAGCACGTTTTTTTGTCGCAAAACCCAGCCTTGTTCTTTCACGTCACTGTGTCTTCCCCGAAGTGGTTCAGGGGCCTTGCCTGTTGAGGTTACCCCTTGGCAGTTCCGGCCCCCCCCAGTTTTTTGGGTTTCCGCTAAGGTGCGTTCAAAAAGGGGCTTCCCCTTTCCCTCATCAGTCCTCTGCCAGATGAGGCCACCCCTTGGAAGTCAGAAATCTTTACGGGAACTAACTCCTTTTATGTAGTCGCCGGGAAAAATTCCAGTGACTTTCGCCTTATCTTTGACCCAACCGCCCATTTTTTCGCTTTTAAACCCCCTTACCGTTTTTTTAAATAGCTACTTTTTGGCATCTCTCTTTCTAAGGCAAAGCAGGGGCTAGGATGACCCGCTCTCTTCTTCTGGCATTTCCATCTCCTTACAGCACTACGTTATCCCCCAAACCTTTCCCCCTCGAAACTCACCACGGTGGCTGCCCCAGCTTTTTCTCCTGCCCTGAAACGTTCTGCGCTTGTCACGTTTTTTTGCTCCACCCATCTTGCCCTGTACTGTCATACTGGAACGTCTTTACCTTTAGCTTGTGCTGCCGGGGTTCTGCCTTTTTCCCCCCAATATGCTGCAAGGGTGGTGGTCGCTGCCATGGTGTCCTAGGGCAACCCATCTACACACTGTAGTGAGGAGGTGAAACTAAAGGGAAATGAAATGAATTAACTGGTACTGTTTCTATTTTAAAAATCTTTACCCTAGTCTTTAATTCGCTATTATTCAATTTAAAGTTCATATTCTCACTAAATGGGTAAATTAGTGATTTATCTAGCTACAAAAAAAATCTAAATTATACTACCTAACTCTATCCTAAATCTATATTAAAAGTAACTAATCAACTATAATTTATCACGTTTTAAAAATGTTATAATACATATCACAATAAATAAATATATATACATGGTATTTAACTACCTCGGGTTTAGTGGTTGCCATAAAGTTCAGAAATTGCTTTGTTGGCACAGTTCATAGTTACACACTTGTCCTGGGTATATTAAATAACTACACAGTCATACTTGTGTCTTATGGGTATTCTCCACCGTAGAGTCCTTGGTGTCGTAGACATGTATATTCGTGTCTGTTATTTACGCCTTGTTCTGACACTGTTCTTCCATGATTAACACAGGTGTTTACCGGAACACAAAGGAGCATAGTAAGTAACGAGCTGTCTATGTACACACGGTGATTCACTTGTTCTTGGAGCAAAGTTCCTTATTCTGCTGTCTATGGACACATGGTGATTCACTGTATTAGCACACAGTCTTGATCATGATTCATGATTTACCAGGAATTTTAAATTACTAAATTTCATTATCTTAGACTACATTTCATGTGGAGTATCAGGTATTTCTACCTCAGATGGTCGACTAAGGGTATCAGCAAGAATGTTGTCCCTACCCTTATATGCTCTATACTAAAATTATAATTTGTAAGATTAACGACCACCTGTAGATGCGGTCATTGCGATGCCCCACTTTGTATGACTGTGATTGGGGAGTTGTCGGTCTGTACTACGAAGTGATTACCCGCTAAAATCGATGTAACTTCCTTACTGAATAGATGACACTTAGGGCTTCCAACTCTGATATGGAATACTGGACTCAGCAGGTGTGATTTTGCGGCTCACGTACAAATTGGATGGAAAATGCCATCGTAAAACTGGCCTAGTACTCCAGCGATGGAATCGTGCTGGATCTGTCCCAAGATAATAAACGAGCCCAGGATTAGGCAAACGCAGAATTGGTACATTACTAAATAGGAGTTTCAATTTTGACAATGCAAAATTAATAATGCATCTTTTACATCTATTTTACCGATGCTTTCAAAACATTAGAAAATACACTCGTGATTTCGGCTAAGTTCGGTTATGAACTTACTATAATAATTTACTAAACCCAAAGGCTCCTGACCGATTTTTTTTGTTGTAGGCATGGTCAGTTCATAAATTTTAGTAACAATTCTAAGTCAGTTTTTAGTTTGTCCTTTGTGAAAGACATGGCCCAAAAAATCAATTTTTTTAGGGCCCCGTTTTAACTTTGCTAGTTTGACAGTGAGACCCAAGAGTCGAACCTATCGAAGACATGTCGGGGGTTTCAGTAATGTTGTCAGTCATCTGTATGGACAAAATATCATTTAATACGTCACCGTATTCGCACTCATTAAAATAAATCTCAGTTGGGGGACGAAAGTGGGGGAGCGTTTTCGAAGT
>JACEFZ010008346.1:0-20000 GCA_014155875.1 Cepaea nemoralis
AGTGACCACAGACCAATCAAGCTTGAAATGAATATGGAGTATGTTCCACAGGAGCAAAAGCCCTTGCCCCGCTGGAATTACAAACGAGCAGATTGGGACAGATTTGCCATACTAACAGACAAATATTGTGAAAACATAAATACACGATATGGCAACATAAAGCAAATGGTGGAAAGTCTAAACAGAGCGATAATACAGGCAGCCACTGAGTCCATTCCAAGAGGAGCGAGGAAAAATTACAAACCATACTGGACTGAAGAACTACAAAGTTTGGAGGACAAAGTTGAAGATGCCAGGAAGACAGCAGAGAGAGAACAAACAATTGAAGCAAACATCTCTCTCAAAGCCATCTCAGCAAAATATAAAAGAACAGTAAATCAAACAACAAGAGATTGTTGGAGGGAAAAAACAGAAAACCTGAATTTTGACAGGGATGGAAACAAACTATGGAAACTAGTGAAAGCCATGAACAATGAAGGACCTAGAAACAAACAAATAACAATTAAACAAGGAAATGCCTTGCTTACAGGCAAAAAGGCTGCAAATGCACTAATGGAACACTATGCAAATGCAAATCACATTGATATTACAACCGAACAGAAGAAAGCAATCAAAGACAAACAGATACATCATAGAAATACAGAGACAGCAGCAGAATATATGATGGCAAATCTAACAATGGAAGAAATGGAACAGGCAATGAATACCCTAAAAAAGAAGAAATCACCAGGAAAGGATGGAATCACAAATGAAATGCTAATAGGACTAGGCACCAAGGCAAAGAAGAAACTACTAGCAGTCCTCAATAACAGCTGGAAGAGAGGAATAGTCCCACAGGCATGGAAGGAAGCTATACTAATACCAGTCCCAAAGAAAGGAAAAGACCTGGAAGAACCAAATGGTTATCGACCTATCAGTCTACTTAGCTGTGTAGGAAAATTAATGGAACGCATTATCAATGGCAGGCTAACATGGCATCTGGAAGAAAACAAACTCTTAACACCACACCAAGCAGGATTCAGAAAATACAGATCCACTGAAGATCAAATAACCTATATAGCTCAGGAAATAGAGGATGCCTTCCAAGAGAAAAAGCACACACTAGCAGTCTGGATAGATTTAGAAAAAGCATTTGATAAAGTATGGAAGGAAGGACTGAAAGTAAAACTGCAAAACATGCATGTTTGTGGAAAAATGTATAAATGGATCAGCCACTACCTTGAGAACAGAACTGCCAGGACAAAAGTACAAGGACAAACAAGCAAAATGATGCTGCTGGAGCAAGGTGTCCCCCAAGGAGGAGTTCTTTCACCAACATTATTCCTAGCATATATAAATGACATCACAGAAAATTTTCCAGCCAGAGTACACACATCCTCCTTTGCAGATGACCTAGCCATATGGACATCTGAAGAATATATTAGTACAGCTAACAGCAGAATACAGCAAGCCTTATTAGCGCTAGAGGACTGGTCAAAATCATGGCTAGTGAAGATAAGTGAGGAGAAAACAACATGCACAGTGTTCTCCCTCTCAAATAAAACTCAGCAACCTAAGCTGGTATTGAATGGAAAAATATTGCGCCATGAAGAAAATCCAAACTATCTAGGAGTCACCTTTGATCGTCGCCTGACATGGAAGACACAGGTTGAGAAAAATCGAACAAGAGCAAGGCAGAGAATGGCAATCATGAAAAAGCTTGCTGGTACAACGTGGGGAGCAGATGAGAAAGTTCTCAAGAAGTTATATACTGGACGGGTGAGGCCAGTACTGGAATATGGCATTGCAGCTTGGGCAACAGCAGCTAAGTCAAACTTTAACAAAATAAGTAGAGTCCAAAACCAAGGAATGCGAATCATAACTGGAAGCCTGAAGACAACGCCTATTAATGAACTAGAAAAGGTCACTTGTTTACAACCAATGCAGGATAGAAGAGATAGCAGAGCCCAGCAACAAGCAGAAAAATTTAGAAGATTGACAGACCACCCTATGTACAACAGATTTAATGGTTTTGGAAAGGGAAGACTGAAGCGTAGCAACTTTGTAGAAACTGCAAAACGAAGGATTAGGGCAGATCCTATACTTAACATATCAACAGTCAAGCCCATACACAATGCACACAACTTCCCAGCTTGGAGACAGCAGCAACTGCCTGAGATGATAGAAAACATTCCTGGTATTGAGAAAAAGAACACTCAGCATGAAACCGAAAGAAGAGAAATAACCCTAAACTACATAAAAGAACATTACCCAAGCAGGAATTGGACCCATGCATATACAGATGGATCAGCCAAAAATTCAATAGAGAATGGAGGAGGAGGAATTCTCCTAAATTTAAAAAATGGAGTGAAAAAAAACACATTCAATGGCAACTGGAAAATTTTCAAGTAACTTCAAAGCGGAGGTAGAGGCTTTGAAAACTGCAGCAGAAATGCTCCTGATGGAGGAAAATAAAGAGAAGCAAATAGCTATCTTCACAGATGCAAAGTCAGCTGTCTCAATACTCAAGAGCAATAACAGCACAGAACTAACTGACCTAAGAGCAGCACTCCATGGTCTATGCCAGAAATCCAAAAAAGTTGTAATACAGTGGATCCCATCACATTGCAGTATACCTGGAAACGAAGAGGCTGACAGACTGGCAAAAGAGGGCGGACGACTACCACAGCCTGACATAGACATAACCTATAATGAGGCAAAGAGGTTGATAAAAAGCACTTATAGAACCAAATGGGAATCTGAGCATCCAGGCCATCAGAAGGATGATGCATATTACAAACTCGACCGAAGAGAACAAGTAGCAATCTTCAGACTCCGCACAGGACATAACAGGCTGAAATACCACTTGTTCAATAAACTAAAGATAGGAGATACTGATGAATGTAATTGTAGAACTGGAAAAATGACAGCAAAACATTTGCTGCAGGATTGCCCAACGTATGCAGAACAGAGAAAGATATTTTGGCCCACACCTGCTTCATTTGAGGACAAGCTCTATGGAGATATCAACAAGCTCAAGTTGACCCCAGCTTACTTTAACTACATACAGGTTGACATTTAAAGGTGCATGAAGACCCAGAGGCATGAAATGAAATATTGCTTGGATAGCAAATCCATTATGTGGAAAGTCCAAATCGAAAGCTCGCTGTGTGGGCTTCATAAAAGGTGGAAAAGTGTCCTAGAGGCACGAAATGGAATATTGCTTGATAGCAAATCCATTACGTGGAAAGTCTGAATCAAAAGCCCATTGTGTGGGCTTCATAAAAGGTGGAAAAGTGTCCTAGTGGCATGAAATGGAATATTGCTTGGATAGCAAATCCATTACGTGGAAAGTCCGAATCGAAAGCTCACTGTGTGGATGTCATCTGCAGACTGCATACTTCTGGTTTCCGGAAGAACAGCCTATGGTGAACGGAAGGCCCAATATACGGAAGTGAGGCTAAGCAGCCATGTGCAGGACGTGACGATTCCTTGGGTGAGCCCAGTACCAGAGCGCTATGTATCGGCTCTGCAAGTATGGAAGCCTCCTTGGATGGCGGGGAATGCCCATGGTCTGCCCCTGCCTTCCCTTGAGGGCTGACCAGGATCTTTGGCTGTTCTATATGGACCAGCTGGGATGGGGGATAACACCACAACAGTGAGAGTCAAACGTCCTAAGAAACCCCCGGGAAGGTTAACCCGGTCAACAAATGCCCGCAGAAGTCGGATGTGTCGGCCTAACGGCGCAAGAACGCAGCTCTGCTGTAAACAGGCACAACGCAATCACATCCGAAAAAAAAACTCCGGATGAACGAAGAAGAAGAAGAAGAAGATATCCGGGAAGTTATAGTCTGCAATAGCTTACGGACTGGATGTTACTCTCGATGTGAAGCAGTCATAATTAATGGAGTGAACTATGAACCCAGTACGGATACTCCCGTTGTTACAATGTCCAATTGATATATTGTGGATTCATCTTTTTCTTTGGACGAAGCATGTTACCCATTTATATTACGGGAGGCCGCCTAACGATGTTCAGCCAGCGATGACACCAACGCATAGAGAGTTCTTCGTTCGCTGGAGACCCCAGCAACTTTGTTGAGAGTCTGTGCTTTATTCGTTCCAGAATGTTGGGAGAGGGGCTTCTTATTCTTCCTGGTTAATCATGGAAGTTATAGGTCTGCCAAAGTCACGGATGGAATGGTACTTTCCTTTTGAGAGGTCATCATAATTTGACTCAAATATGAACCCAGCTACTTCTCTGGTTTGTTTAAATGTCGTGCTGAGACATTTGAGACTTCGTCTTTTTCAACGATTAAGCATGCAAGTCTTACCATTTTCGGGAAATCGCCTAGAGAGGTTCAACTAGCTCTGACCCATGCTCAAGGAGAGTCCTTCCTTCACCAACAACCCCAGTACGTCGTTGAGAGTCCGTGCTTCCACTGTTCCCGCATGATGGACATTAATACCAAAGGGTGAAATCCCTATTTTATGCAGACATATTTTCCTCTCAAGACCAATGCCATATCGAGTAGTCCAGACTCAGTCACACCATCATCATTTTTTATAGAAGGGAAATTGAGGACAGTTCCTTTTGTTAGTCAATTATGACTGTATGTGATCAACTTCAATGAGCCGTATTCCCATTACTGTGTTCAGTATCCAGAGAACCTTGTTTTTCCTCAGTGGCACATTATGGTGGTTGGTCAAAGTAGGATGGGGAGGAGCCCATCTATATCAGTGATAAGCATCGTGTAGTGGAGTATAGGCCGAGTATTGATTAAACGGCACATAGTAGGAACAGTCATCCCGAGTAGGGTATACCCAGCAAAGGTGGATGATTGGGTTTTTAAGTGTAGGGAAGAGAAGAGGAGGAGGGGAGTTTTTAGAGTTTACATTCATGCATTTCTTGAGAATGTATTTGTTGTTTGATGTTTTGATAGATTGTAGTGAAGACAGAATCTTGTACTTCCAGATTATGAGAGTCTGGCAATAAACATATATGTTCGTCAGGAGAGTTTTCATTGTCTAGTGACCAGTGTAACACTGTTTGTTGTTGTAAAGAACTGTGCTACTGTGTTTGTAGATGTGCAGAGAATCCAGTGGGAGGTCGACCAACACACAGTCTCAGATATTTTATCCAAGACCCACACCTTGATAGAGATCTGTGGTTAAGAGACCTATTCTCTGTTTTATTCTTCAGGAAGGTAGTTTATCTTGTAACGTGGGTGGAGTCTATCCGACCATCACCCCATTCTTACTTCAAAAGAGCCAATAACTACTCTATTCCTGGAGTCTTTTAGGAAATAAACTGTCTCGATCAACTGCCTTTATGCGGCGAACCTGATGGACCTATTGATTATTTACCCTAGACACAATTTCAGTCCATTTCATATGGTATTCTCATTTACTATACCACACCAACAACGTGGAACAGACCAGATTAAATCGGAAAGACACAGACACCTGGCATAAACTGATCCTCTGCATTAGAAACTACACCCCAATGTGTGCCTGTACTGCAACCCTCAAACACAGATTGCCAATTAGCAGCAACAATGGCTAAAAATTCCACCCAGGAGTCATCAAGTATAAAGTCAAGTGTTGTACACATTACAACAGACAAGAAACTGCCATGTCTTAGACGGGTCGCTTGGAGGACATAGGAGTCTAAAGCAGAGGATACGAAGTCGAGAATAGGCGTGTAATTCTGCAATGAGAACTAACGGTTTCAAGGGCACGACGGTCGACTTGGTTGGACAGGATTTTATCCCACATGGCTTGGTTTTATTTTATTTTTTTCCGCAGGCCGAAAGCTTCGCACAAAACACGAACTCCGTAGCATCAACGACAACCCCCAGTAGTCTCCGAGAAAAATGCACTCGTGAATCAAACGGCATGGCTCGAAATCAAACCCACAATCTCCGAAACGCGAGGCAGGAGGCCACGGAGACTCCCTTGAGAACTAAGGAAAAAAGGAATCTTGGCAAGCCACGCATCGATTTTTACTGTGCAAAATATTTGCTAGAAATACCATCTGACAGCGGCCCCCGCCCCACCGGATTATGGGATAAGCACCAAGTACACACAGCAGTGGGTGCGAGTCCTAAAACATTGTCCTGATCGAGCGCCATAACACACTTAAATGCCTTGAGGATGGTGACATTATCTGAAAGTGACTCCTTCAAATGTGCCGGATTGCCGTTTCTGTTGAATTCTTCTTCTTCTTCTTCTTCTTCTTCTTCGTTCCTCTTTCGAGGGTAGTGCTTCATACCTTGTTATGCAACTCACCGGTCAGCATGTCCGACTTCGGCATTCATCTGTGTAAGGCCTGCTTCCTCTAGACAGATTCCATCCATGGTAAAGGGCTCTATCTACTAGTGGGTAGGCTTTCTTTCCTAACAATTTTGCCAGGGTGGGAGCCTCAAGGCATGCTCTTTGCTATTTCTAACTGTCGTAGGTATTTTAGTTTGGGAAACTTGCACACGGAGACTCCCGCTTTTCGCCCTTATACGCGAAACCTAATGTATCTGATCTCCCTGTCCAAGAGATCAGGGGGACGAGTAGTATCATTACATACGTACGATCATTGGGGGGGGGGGGGGGGGGGTGAGAGAGAGAGAGAGAGAGAGAGAGAGAAATAGAGATGAACGTTTAATCAACCCTGTTCTCGGGACGAGCGTGTACCTTCTGAGCCAGTGATCTCTGTTAGTCTGACAATTCTCTTCTGAACACAGCATCAAACCTAATGGTCTAGTTTCTGTTGTCTAATGTGGCCCCATGTGAAGCAAGATTGTGGAACTGTCTGGACGTCCGCGACAATACTTAACCCAGAACTCAAGCCGGCTGGGTAATATCACAGGAGTGTTGCTTCAGAGCTACGATAGCATCATTTTGAAAGTGACACGTTCGAGTCTTGGTATGCCAGCAGTTTTCAAGTTTGGGGTATCTAATATCCGCTTTCTGTTCTCTTTTCTATGAATACCAATCAATACCCTAAGGCAATTCCATAGCATATACTTCCGTTGGGGCGTGAAACGCATATTATAGGCGATGGCATCAGATGCAATGTCCGATTCCCCTCCTCGTCGACTTTCTTTCCCATATAACGCTGTGGCATAACGCAGCCAACATTATTCATCTTATCAACAAATGCCGCAAAAAGAGGAAACAACATTAAAAGAAATTGACTTCGCAAACGCAATTGGAGATTGGGACGTAAAACTTGACATCGAAACTGGAACTGAACAAGTGACAAATGACGTGGATTCTTGGAAGGATTTCATCAGACCAAGCTCGGAAAATCATTGGATGAAAAAACCACCTGACCCGCCTTCGCGCCAGTGCATAATTAACATATATCCCCATTTCATCAGAAATGTTAATCAGCCGCACTTTTGTCTGAATTCGCTCCATGGACGGAGGTGAGAAGAGTGTGTGATCAAAAATTCAATGGACAAGGCAAAAGTCTGGATCCGAGGTACGTTTGTTAGCCCTTGATTAGACTAAGAACCCGATGTATCAAGTGTCAAGTAACGTAAACCCATGTTGTGATGTCAATTGAAATGTATGATTATTAATTAAAACCTCAGAAATGTAAAAATGCTCGACTGTAGATTCTAATGACGCAAAGCCATTCCCGGCCAGAATATTCTCTTCGATGAAACTGCCACCTCTGATATTCTTAAAGATAATTATTAACTTTAAGAAGTGCATTACACTATTACATTCTATTCTAAACAACTGTGAGAAGTGATGATTCGAAAGCAATCTTGTGCATTTCACCAGAAACAGGATGCTATCACTGTCTACAGCTGAAATGACAGTTCGTGTACTAGAACAAGTGCCTTGTTCTAAAACAGACTTATCTATGCCTATTTACAATCTGGAAAGCTGAAAGTGAAATCAATCTTTCCTTTCTCCTTTGTCTATAGAATTAATAGGGTTTTGGCGAAATAAATATTTATATTTATGTCAAATTTAATTAGATAAGAGCACTTAGGAACTGCAATACATGAGAAAGTTGTGCTTCGCGGAACACCATCACGCGAAGTGAACGTAACTCATTACTCAACATAACTTAAAACACAACACCACTCATCACCACACAACACAACACTCAACATCACAACAACAACAGGTAATGGAAGAGAGTTATTAGACACAAGAAGAAGAAGTAGTTAATTGGGAAAACACAGAGAATTATTTATACACATTGTGAACACCATTGAGTAGAAGAAATGTTATAAATGTATGTCATTTATTTACATGCATCTTGACACCTTCTCACTCTTGTCATTGTCTCACTGTACACGTTCACTGACCCCAGGTCAAATGAAGACTTACATACAGCAGGAACAAGTTGATACAAGGCGTACACAGTGTGATAAACTCTGACCACCCCAAATTAACCCAACACTAGCTTAGAGAGAAAAAAGAGGGGGAGGGGAACTAGTTCCTACTTCAGGAATTTAGGTTCTTTTACCTACTTTTAAAAGATTGTATTGGTAGGATTGTATATATTTATGTGAATACTCATCAGTGATCTTGGTGGCTTCATACCAACAACCACCCAACACATCAGCAAACTAACCACCTAAATCAGACCTGAGGGAGGGAAGCCGAGAGAAAGAGATGAACCACAAGTGAGATGGAGGATGACTTCGCTATGAGCAGAGCATGGGGAAGCCTTCAGTGGAGCTATACGGGCAGACCTGACGTGGATCCATCAGTCAATGGACCCTGGCTTACCTAATCCTCCAGTCACCAGGTTACATTTTACTTGGTATACCCCACACCTAATCTCAGGAAACTAAATGTTGATGCAACATCATCATACTTAAAATGTACAACATCACAATGTTTACTATGTTTTAACACTTGTTGATATCTCATATATTGATGCTTGTTATTGATTGTCTGGGACAATGGTCCAATGTGCAACTGTTCTATTACTTTGTGTAAATCACAACAGAGATGTATGTACTGACCAGAAGGCTCAGGCCAGTCAATAAATGATTAACATGAATTGACCTTCTGTTAATTTGTCAAGTTCAAACCTATCTGTGTCAACAACTTCTTTGTACATCATGTTGTCAAAATCTAATGTGATTGATTATGTGTTTGATTGTTAAAAGATAAATTAACTCATAATGACTTACTAAAGGGGGAAATAAAAAGACTCTATACCGATCAACTGCTCAACATCCATGTTTTCTTCATCTAAATCAGGCTGAGAAAATTCTCCTGACTTTCCTCAGATTTGATAGACTAAAAGGGGGCTCCAGAGCTAAAGAATCATTGGAGAAGGGGCAGATTCCCAATTAGTAAATTACCATTCTTACCAGGGCCATAATCTATATCTCCTAGACAATACTTAACAAAACGAGGCCTGCAGATAACTCAAGGTTCATATTCTGGGGTTATTGAAGATAGAAGAGGATGGGGCTCTACATCTTTTGTTAGAGATGGGGCATGCACTACAGTGATCTCCCACTCCCTTCAAAAATATATGACATATTGTGGGCTAAGTCCTGGATGGTTCCCATATATTAACCTTTAAACAATCACCTAAAAATACATGAACACAGTTATCTTTAGATTTTGAACATTGTCATTTTCTAGAATGTTAACAGATACCATGTGGGGTATTGATAGACAGCCACATGATATGAATGACATTTATAGATAAATAAGATAGGTGACTAATCTTTACTCCTGGAGAAGGAGCCATGTTCATATATTGCTTCTACTTCAGAAAGAGGTGCTCCAGGTGAAATATATAGTGTGTATCTACTCTACCAACACTACTTCTCTTCCAGAGAAGGTGTTCTATTCCTGTGAAGTCTGAACTTAACAGCATTTCATCAACCACCGGAAAATCTTATCCGTTGGGAAACCTCTGTCTAATTTCAGATTCTTTTCTTTACTAGGAATTAATTGTGGTTACTTCAGGGCCTGCTGCCTTTGGCTTTTCCAGCATTGACAGACAGACATAACATAGGGTGTTTTTAATATTGCACATGCTCTGTTGTATCTTTGCAGATCAGGGACTGACAAGCGTATGCGGATCAGACTAGCTGCAATTATATTGTTAATCAGAGCACAGCAATAAAATCTAGACATGGCGGAAACTGCAAAGTTTAGAGCCCAAATAACAGAAACAGGTAGGGAATGCGGGTTAGATGGCCTTGAGCTGGCTAACTATGTTTCGGATGCATTTGACAAAAGGGAAAGACTGCAAGCTGAATTGGCTCTCAAAGAAAAACAGCTTCAGGCTGAATTGGCTAAGAAAGAAAAACAGCTTCAGGCTGAATTGGCTGAGAGGGAAAAACAGTTTCAAGCAGGATTGGAGGAGAAAGAGAAACGATTTCAGGCAGAATTGGAGGAGAAAGAGAAACGACTACAGGCTGAAATGGAAGATAAGGAGAGAGAGCGTCAACACCAACTGGAGTTGAGGAGAATGGAGATTGAAGTGGAGATCCGGAGAATAGAGAAAGGGAGTGGTCCTACACCCTCAACCTCATCAGGATCGCCAGTGACAGAACCACCTCCTCACGTCTCTCAACTTAATTCAGGAGCTATGTCATTTCCTCTGGACCCCTTTAATGAACAGACTGACCACATCGAAGGATTTTTATCACGCTTCGAGGCAATGGCTGTCAGCTGTGGGCTTGAAGAGAGTAGATGGGCGACGAAGTTAGCGCAAGCCTTAAGATCCACGGCGTATGAAGTGTTCTCAAGACTCACTAGAGAGGAACAACAGAACTACACAACACTCAAGACGGCACTCTTAAGCCGATTCGAAGTGGACGCCGAATCTTATAAACTCAGGTTCAAAGCCGCAAGGAAGGAACCGGGTGAGAGCTACGCACAACTAGTGGAAAGATTGAAGTCATACATACAAAGATGGACTTGCTTGGGAGGATTTGAGGAAAATTATGAAGGACTCCGTGAAATGATTATCATTGATCAGATCAAGGGGAAAATGCAGAACGAAATGAAGGCATTCCTGACCCAAAACGGGGCTGACCGCCTGGAAACTATAATCATCCTGGCAGAGAGATTTGAGAAATCTCAAAAGGAGATGGGAGGAAAGGGACGTTCGAACAACACCCCCTCTCAAAACAAAACTCCACAGCCAAAAGAGGGTGAAAACACTGTAGCCACCGGGAAAAAGGGGAAATCCCCGAAAAACACTCAACACCCAGCCCAAACAGCGCCGAAGGAGGACAAACCATTCTGTACCCATTGCAAAATTAAAGGTCACACATTTCAGAGTTGCAGAAAGAAGCCACCTCCACACACAGCGGCATGTTTGGCCAACCGAAGAGAGAGAAAAGTGAGCACTGGTGAAACGTCCAAACAGACACCTCATCAAGACACATCATCTCGTATTCCGGTTGTAGAATCCATCTTGCTAAATGGATTCCAAACGACCTGTTTATATGATACTGGATTATCATATGACTGTGTTGTTTCATCATCCTTGGTTCACCCTGAACAGGTGACAGAGGAAATAGTGGAATTGCAGGGACCACTGAAGAGTTCAACAAATATGTCTCTTCCAGTGGCAAAAGTGAACATAGCCTCGCGGTATGTCACCGGGACGATCAAGGCAGCAATCTTGGACGATCCGATATATCCTGTAATCCTCGGCCGTAGATTTATCGTTCTAGGAGAACCTGTTCAACCTGTGGCGATGGCGACCATGACCACTCGATCACAGGCTACAAAAACTCCAGAATCAACTACGCCAATCCCTCGAACGGAGGAACTGAAGAGGGCACAAGAAGCCGACAGCACCTTGGAACCCTGCTTCAGAAAACTGCCAAAATCACATTTACCTCTACGTAAAGGTGATCTGTTCATGAAGTCAGCACTTCTTTACAGAAAAGCAGGACGAGCTGGACAAGAGTTTAATCAACTTGTTGTACCGACTCAATATAGGACTCAGATCTTAGAGATGGGTCACAGTCTACCATTCAGTGGGCACATGGGTATCAACGCTACTACACAGCGGATTACCACTCACTACTTTTGGCCAGGGATGAACTCAGACATACAACGGTTTGTAAAATCATGCCCACAGTGTCAGAAAGTATCACCAAAACACCGGACACCACCGGCAATGTTGGGTGAATCGCCAATCACTGGAATTCCATTTGAGAAAGTGGCAGTAGACATAATCGGACCTCTCTCAGCAACGAAGAGGCGAAACCGATTCATATTAACGCTTGTGGACACAACAACCATGTGGGCCGAAGCAGTTCCTATGCCCAGCTGTGACTCCAAACACGTCGCTGATGCATTATTAGGAATATTCACACGTCTAGGATTCCCACAAAGGATCTTGACGGACAACGGTTCACAGTTTCGTGGTAAACTCATGGAAGAGACCTTCAGACTTTTTCATGCACGCCATATCTTCAGTTCACCATATCACCCTCAGTCAAATGGACTTGTGGAAAGGTGGAACGGGACATTGATTAGTATCCTGCGCAAAATTGCCCAGGAGAAGACAGAGGATTGGGACTTGTATTTACCCGCAGCTTTATTCGCTTACAGGGAAGTACCCCATCACTCAACAGGTTTTGCTCCAGCCACACTGTTGTTTGGACGACCAATCAAAGGACCATTGGAGGCGTTACTCCGAACGTGGACTGATAATACTACAGATGATACAGTCGTGACTGCATCCACATATGTTGCCGAGTTGAAAAATCGTTTACAACACAGTTGGAAACAAGCGAATGTCAATCTACGTCAAGCCAGACGAAGAATTGCTCGTAACTTCAATCGCAAGGCAAAGGATAGAGAGTTAGAGGTAGGAGAGAAGGTGATGTTGCTGCTTCCAACCAGTCAGAATAAGCTGCAAATAGGATGGAGAGGACCTTATGTAGTGACGGAGAAGATCTCACGTACCAACTACAGAATTTCAGTCAAAGGCAAGATGAAAGTATTTCACATAAACCTCTTGAAGAAATATCATGAAAGACCCTCAACCACCGAACCTGCACATCTGATGGCCATGAGTGTGGCTACTGAAGTCGAAGAAGGATCAACAATGGGAGTCGAGTGCCAACTGCAAGCCAAAGAGACCTTTAAGGATGTGGAAATCAATCCCAACTTAACAAAGGATCAGCAAAAGCAGATTAGGGAACTTATGGCAAAATATGCAGAAGTACTTACTGATAAGCCAGGAAGAACTGATTTGGAGGAATTTGACATGAAGTTAAATGACACAGTGCCTGTGCGAGTCAAGACTTACCCAGTTCCTTATGCAAAGCAAAAGACTTTAGAGGAAGAAATACAACAGCTGCTCACCGCAGGAATAATCTCACCATCTGAATCACCTTACAGTGCCAGCGTCGTCTTATTGAGAAAGCCAAGCGGAGAACATAGATTGTGCATCGATTATCGACAGCTCAATGCTATAACTGAATTCCAAGCAGAACCTCTGCCGGATCAGAATAAACTCTTCACAGCACTCAACCGAGCTAAGTACTTTACTAGGATTGATCTCAGTAAGGGATATTACCAGATTCCTGTAAAACCGGAAGTTAGACCATGGTTAGCTTTCAGCACGCCTGGAGGACACTATGAGTTCAACGTTCTTCCATTCGGATTAAGTAATGCTCCCAGCGTCTTTACACGTATGATGAGAAAATTACTTGACCCACTACAGCATCCAGACATTAGTCACTTCATGGATGACATCCTGATCGCAACTGAAACATTTGAAGAGCATGTAGAAACCCTGCATCTTTTGTTCAGGCGCCTCAGAGAAACTGGATTGACGGCTAGACCAAAGAAGTGTCAGATAGGATTCCAAGAATTGGACTTTCTAGGTCATAAGATATCTCATGGACTGATAACTCCACAAGAGGGAAATGTGGACAAACTCCAGAGAGCACCTCGTCCAAAAACAAAGAAGGATGTAAGATCATTTGTATCCTTATGTGGATTCTATCAAAAATACATCAAGGACTTCAATACTCTGTCAGCACCTTTAACGGATCTTACCAAAAAGGGGAAACCAGAGAAAGTCACTTGGTCAGCTGACTGTGAGAGAGCTTTCACAGCACTAAAGCAGGCATTAACTGCTCATCCAGTCTTACATCTACCAGACCTCGACCAACCATTCGTGCTGTGCACCGATGCCAGTAACATAGGAATTGGGGCAACGCTGTTGCAGAGAAAGGGAGATGTACTATCAGAGCTATTCCCTGTAGCCTATGCTAGCAGGAAATTGAATGCAGCAGAGAGAAATTACAGTACTATCGAGAGAGAATGTCTTGCGCTCGTATGGAGTGTACAGAATTTCAAGCATACCTATATGGCAAACATTTCACAGTGCAATGTGACCATCAACCACTCATGTTTCTCGCAGCATCTAAGACTCTGAATGCTCGACTTATGAGGTGGTCGCTGCTTCTTCAACCTTACTCGTTCCAGGTTGAATATGTTCCTGGGAAAATGAATGTGGGAGCGGACTTCCTGAGTCGACACCCAGTGCCTGATGAACCAGGTCAATCAGATGCAGAAAAGAATACAGGGGAGGACAAATGGGAACAGCTTGATAACTGAAAATGTTGGAAACATAGTTCCATACCATAGAACAATCTGGAGTGGGGCCATGTGGCATAACGCAGCCAACATTATTCATCTTATCAACAAATGCCGCAAAAAGAGGAAACAACATTAAAAGAAATTGACTTCGCAAACGCAATTGGAGATTGGGACGTAAAACTTGACATCGAAACTGGAACTGAACAAGTGACAAATGACGTGGATTCTTGGAAGGATTTCATCAGACCAAGCTCGGAAAATCATTGGATGAAAAAACCACCTGACCCGCCTTCGCGCCAGTGCATAATTAACATATATCCCCATTTCATCAGAAATGTTAATCAGCCGCACTTTTGTCTGAATTCGCTCCATGGACGGAGGTGAGAAGAGTGTGTGATCAAAAATTCAATGGACAAGGCAAAAGTCTGGATCCGAGGTACGTTTGTTAGCCCTTGATTAGACTAAGAACCCGATGTATCAAGTGTCAAGTAACGTAAACCCATGTTGTGATGTCAATTGAAATGTATGATTATTAATTAAAACCTCAGAAATGTAAAAATGCTCGACTGTAGATTCTAATGACGCAAAGCCATTCCCGGCCAGAATATTCTCTTCGATGAAACTGCCACCTCTGATATTCTTAAAGATAATTATTAACTTTAAGAAGTGCATTACACTATTACATTCTATTCTAAACAACTGTGAGAAGTGATGATTCGAAAGCAATCTTGTGCATTTCACCAGAAACAGGATGCTATCACTGTCTACAGCTGAAATGACAGTTCGTGTACTAGAACAAGTGCCTTGTTCTAAAACAGACTTATCTATGCCTATTTACAATCTGGAAAGCTGAAAGTGAAATCAATCTTTCCTTTCTCCTTTGTCTATAGAATTAATAGGGTTTGGCGAAATAAATATTTATATTTATGTCAAATTTAATTAGATAAGAGCACTTAGGAACTGCAATACATGAGAAAGTTGTGCTTCGCGGAACACCATCACGCGAAGTGAACGTAACTCATTACTCAACATAACTTAAAACACAACACCACTCATCACCACACAACACTCAACATCACAACAACAACAGGTAATGGAAGAGAGTTATTAGACACAAGAAGAAGAAGTAGTTAATTGGGAAAACACAGAGAATTATTTATACACATTGTGAACACCATTGAGTAGAAGAAATGTTATAAATGTATGTCATTTATTTACATGCATCTTGACACCTTCTCACTCTTGTCATTGTCTCACTGTACACGTTCACTGACCCCAGGTCAAATGAAGACTTACATACAGCAGGAACAAGTTGATACAAGGCGTACACAGTGTGATAAACTCTGACCACCCCAAATTAACCCAACACTAGCTTAGAGAGAAAAAAGAGGGGGAGGGGAACTAGTTCCTACTTCAGGAATTTAGGTTCTTTTACCTACTTTTAAAAGATTGTATTGGTAGGATTGTATATATTTATGTGAATACTCATCAGTGATCTTGGTGGCTTCATACCAACAACCACCCAACACATCAGCAAACTAACCACCTAAATCAGACCTGAGGGAGGGGAGCCGAGAGAAAGAGATGAACCACAAGTGAGATGGAGGATGACTTCGCTATGAGCAGAGCATGGGGAAGCCTTCAGTGGAGCTATACGGGCAGACCTGACGTGGATCCATCAGTCAATGGACCCTGGCTTACCTAATCCTCCAGTCACCAGGTTACATTTTACTTGGTATACCCCACACCTAATCTCAGGAAACTAAATGTTGATGCAACATCATCATACTTAAAATGTACAACATCACAATGTTTACTATGTTTTAACACTTGTTGATATCTCATATATTGATGCTTGTTATTGATTGTCTGGGACAATGGTCCAATGTGCAACTGTTCTATTACTTTGTGTAAATCACAACAGAGATGTATGTACTGACCAGAAAGCTCAGGCCAGTCAATAAATGATTAACATGAATTGACCTTCTGTTAATTTGTCAAGTTCAAACCTATCTGTGTCAACAACTTCTTTGTACATCATGTTGTCAAAATCTAATGTGATTGATTATGTGTTTGATTGTTAAAAGATAAATTAACTCATAATGACTTACTAAAGGGGGAAATAAAAAGACTCTATACCGATCAACTGCTCAACATCCATGTTTTCTTCATCTAAATCAGGCTGAGAAAATTCTCCTGACTTTCCTCAGATTTGATAGACTAAAAGGGGGCTCCAGAGCTAAAGAATCATTGGAGAAGGGGCAGATTCCCAATTAGTAAATTACCATTCTTACCAGGGCCATAATCTATATCTCCTAGACAATACTTAACAAAACGAGGCCTGCAGATAACTCAAGGTTCATATTCTGGGGTTATTGAAGATAGAAGAGGATGGGGCTCTACATCTTTTGTTAGAGATGGGGCATGCACTACAGTGATCTCCCACTCCCTTCAAAAATATATGACAAACGCCCAGGCAAAGATTCTACAAATATGAGTCAATACCTTTGAATGTATAAAGCTTAATACTTTGACGGTCTCCTTAGTCTTCCCTCGACCCCCCAAACAACGCGCTAGATCTAACATGGGGTGACGCCTAGAATTCTATTCCGCTGCAGGAAACATTCTAACCGACTAGGCCAGGACGGTAGCCGGTGGATTAAACATACCAACGAGGACACCGCCAGTGCTCCAGGGAAGACACTGAAAACAGATCAGGAGTTGACACGTATGTAATGCGTTGCCAGACACGCGTGAAATCTACATAGCTGGCGCTCTAACCGAGGCGGGAATCGGGAGAGAGGAGAAGACATCAGGGGTAGCTTGAAACATACGGTAAATAGATTATTTGCGAGAAGGAACTGAGAGAACAAGGCACAAAAAAGTTAAATGTTTAAAATACACCTCTAAAGAATGGGAGATAGGGTGCTGAATTAAAGCAGTTACTACTGGAGGAATTTGTATGATTGGGGACTTACATGTGAAAGAACGGGAAAGGGTTGTTTGGTTTACATCGGTTCAATTCAGGACAAGCTGTAAATAGGTAACAGAAACACCCAACTTTCACTGCAAACAGTGTGGCTGTACTACAAGTACAAGACACTGTAATTGGTTGGTTGTAAATTCTCTGGAAAACTGCTTTTTTAGTCCGGCGCATTGAGGACTGGTGTTTGTCCATCAAGAATGATGATGACCATTCATTTCATCAAGTGGGGCTGAAAGCCGTGAGTTCTAAGATGGCTGGTAACGCCTATTTTAGCTCGAAATATTCTTTGACAATGTGGGCAAAGAATGCTAGACGTTCCAGGACGAAGATCTGCCAGCCTTTTTTTTTTCCCACAGCTCTTGTAGTTCTGTTTGCTTTACGAGTGACTACACCCTTGCGTAATAATGTACAAAGTTGGATGAAGAATGACTTGCGCGATGAATTGGATTAAAGTGAGGAAGACCAATTTGTCGCAATTCGTCGACCACACTCTCTTGCTTGAGTCCATCTGAATCCAGTGGCAAGACAAGACAACTAGAGACGAATACAGGTGCAGTGGATGACCAGGGCGTTCTACGTGCCTTGAGGACTAAAATGGGAGTAATAGCAGCGCTAGATTTAATTATAAAACAGCACATGAAATCATCCGGTCACATAACTAGGCTACCAATTGACAGTATATCAACTACAACGAGCAATGAAGTACAGACGAAATAGAATCAGAAGAAGATGACGACCATGTAAACGATGGACAGAGTGAACAACAGAGTCCATGGGAATATCGATATACGAAGTACATAAGCGGGAACTCTCCCGCTGTTTATGATTCACCTCGACACAGATGATGATGAAACACAAATTTATTGGAGTTCAGAAATAAAAGTAAATCTTCAGAGGTTGCACGACAATCCTATCCATATTCTTACTTATTCTCTTCTTCTATATCTGGAAGGTCGTGTCCTAGGTAAGCTGAACGTTGTTTTGTAGTTATTGTTTGGTAACTTTATTGTTGAGTAACTAATAATCACATGAGTTTAAACAGGCCAAAAACAATGCTCCTTGGTGTGTGGTAGTATCTGTATTCTTGAATAATGTACTCTCGTGTTTCTTTTTCTTCTGCGTTCATCCGAGTGTTTTTTCTCTCCCCCAGATGTAATTGCGTTGTGTCTGTTTAATTGCACCTTTAGGCCGACACATCCGACTTCAACGGGCATTTGTTGACCGGGTTAACCTTCCCGGGTGCTCTTATATTTCATTCGCTAGACCAGTGGTTCTCAACCTTTTTTGGCCCATGCCCCCCTTTACCATATGTTCAGAACGTCATTCCCCCCTCCCTTTCGAATTTCCTCCCTATAAATCCTCCCCCCCCCCCACCACCACCACCCTTACACAGTATACTTAAAAATTTGAGGTTAAATTTAATAACACATACTAGAACAAGTCTGGACATCTACATAAAACGTGATTTGCGGATCTACTTGCGTTATAAAACGAATTTCATTAGAGCGAGAAGTACAGAACCGTACAATTTAGAGGGAAAAACAATATCAAGTAACAGGTTCTTGTATTAATGCGATCTTAAAATAATCTTAATTTCCCCCCTTGGAAACCCTAAAATTCCCCACCGGTTGACAACCACTGCACTATAGTCTGTCCGGAAATTTATGCCGTCATTCAAGATCAATTATTTTGAAAACTATCTGTTGCATCGTTATGAAATTTTTCCAGCCGTCTTGTATTTACCCCCACCCAAGGAATATGTCTTTGATATGTCCAAAAACAACTTCAATCATTAAAAGCGGCATCATTCCTTTGATGTTTTGCTTAACAACTAGTGATTTCTTGTTAAAAAAGTTATGTTTACGGTAATGAGGACCTGCAAATTCAGATGACAAACAAAGGCGTATCTGGATTCGTATGGGAGTGGGTGCAATCAAAGAAGTAGCTTACAGTCGACAGAATCGGCTGCATTGCACCGGGTTTTTATCCCATATGGCTCAGTTTCTTTCCGCAGCGCGGAAAGCGTCGCACAAAGCACGAACTCCGTAGCTCCAGCGACGACCCTCGGCAGTCTCCGAATAAAATGAATGACGCGGCCCGGACAGACAGAAAGGTAGGTAGGTAGGTACGTAGGTAGGCAGAAAGATAGGTGGGTGGATGGATGGCTGGCTGAGTTGGTGGATCGGTCGGTCGGTGGGTCGGTCGGTCGGTCGGTGGGTGGGTGGGTCGGCAGGCAGGCAGACAGACAGATAGATTAGATAGATAGATAGATAGATAGATAGATAGATAGATAGATAGATAGATAGATAGATAGATATCGGTAGGTCGGTCGGTTAGTGGGTGGGTGGGTAGGCAGGCAGACAGACAGACAGATAGATTAGATAGATAGGACAGACAGATAGATTAGATAGATTGAAATCGGTAGGTCTGTCGGTGGGTGGGTGGTCGGGCCGGCAGGCAGATA